>ML783119.1:204702-216767 GCA_009831015.1 Picea engelmannii | reverse complement strand
TAGGTGAGGTGTGCCCCTCCTAACCTTACACAACACCAAATCCTAACCCCCTAACACTCTAACCTCACCCAAACCTCACGCCCCTCTTTAACCTCACGCCCCCATGGGGGAAACACATTCCCCCTTCACCCATAACCTTAATAAACACACAAACATTGATGTGGGCCCCTATCTTTTACCTAGTGCACCCCCCTAGCCTAATAACTCACCTATCCATGGCCCACACCCTTCCAACTCATCAATCCTAGACTAATACCCTAAGGAGGGCGCCCCACTCATTGAGATTTGCTCATTTGATGTGAATGTGACACTTGGATTTCATCCAAGTACCTTCACTTTGCCTCTTGAGGTATAAGTAGAGCCTCCTCACCCTTTTTCTTCACCAATCTTTGAGCTACTATTATTATGCTGAAATTTCTCCTCACTTTCACTCTTTTGCTCTTGCCATCTCACTCATTTCTCTTGAGAGTTTGGAGCAAGTATTTCTCCAACACTCTCATATTTTGATTAATAAAACTTTGGAGGATTATTGAAACACCAAGAGTATTCTGGTTGTTTTCTTGCACATGAGGTGACTTTGATTTGTTCAAGTTTTTTGTGTAGTTGTGAGTAGATCTTTGGTAAAGTATTTTACTAGAGTAGATTAACAAAGAGTATTCTTGCTAGTTTATGCTTGTTGGATAGCTAAGGGTTTGAAGTATTTCATATTGTTAGTCTATTCAATATTGCTATCTATTTCCATGCTTCACATCTTTCTTTGAGTTTTGCAGGTTGCTTCAAGGGGATTATTGTGATAGCATCAAGGACGAGCCTACCCTTAAAACCTTCTCACACTCCAAGCTTTCTTGATCTTTTATTTTCTGCATACATTCCATTTATATTTCAGTTTTCTAACACTCTTAGATAGGTCAAAATATTTACTTTCACTTGGAGATTTCATGTAAAAATTTTCTGTGTAAAAAACAAAAAATTTTCTTGACTTTGTGTGTGTTTTGCAGCATTTCCAACAAGCTTTTGCTTGCTGATTTTTGCAAGTTCTTACCAGAAACAAGGGGAGACGCTGCCCAAATTCGTCCACAAGACTTCCCCAAGAACCTCCTTTGGTTGGGTAACTATTTTCTTACTTTTCTTTTTGTAAATCCAAGTTTTCTTCCTTTATTTCATTGATTTTTTCTTGTATCATTATAAACTAATGTAATAATTGCCTACACCTTGGGAGAGAAATCTCCAATATCGTTGGGCTAGGTTAGCTTGTCTTCTTTCAAGTTTATTTTTCATTTATTTGTTGGCCCCTCTTGTCCATGAGGCAAGGTAGTGTGGCCTTTTCATTTTAATAATTGGTTTATTTGTTTAAAAACCCTCTTTGGCCAATAATGGTAGGCTTGCCTCCACCTTGGCCATTGTGAGTGGTTTCTTTTTTTCAAGTTTTTCATTTTTGATAAGTTAATGTGCCTGCACCTTGGGAGAGTAATCCCCAAAATCGCTAGGCTTAAGGGAAAACTTACCTTTTGATGATTTACATGCGTAATGGTTTAAAATATTCTAGATAGTCAACACTTTTAAGTTTCATTTCCTCAAGTTATTTTACTTCATGTGCTTATACTCTTCATGGTAAATGGTTTAATGATTTAGAATCTATCTTAAGTGCCATAACTTATTTTTCATAAGTCATTATGCCTTTTATATTTTAAGTATGTGTAATCTTATCATGGTTTAGGATCTTATTCATTGCTTTGTCAAGTTTTATTTCTTTAGCACATCTTTCATTTCAATGGTTAACATATGTGTGGATGAGTAATCTTAGATCTTGAAGTTTCTTTCTCATTTTCACAAGGCAAGTTGTTCTTGCCCTTTTCATCTTGCAAGTTGAATATCTAAATGATGAATGTGATGCTATGGTGATTGTCTTTACTTTATGAGCTTTTCATTCATGTCATCTTGCTTTATGGGCTAAACATTCACACTCATAGTTTTACATTTTCAAATAATTTTCTGTTATAAGTAGCAAGTTGTCCTTGCTTTAATTTCACCTTTCTACTTCAAATTTACTTATGGAATGATGGTGAATGAATGATATATCTCTTGCAGATTTCCATTTATCTTTTGATGTGTTTATGGTTATCACTTTTACATCTTGCAAGCACACTCATAACAACAATTTTCAATTCGGTTTTGCGCTAAAAAGTAAAATTTTAAGCACCTAAAACACTCTTAAAATCAACCCAACACACCTAAAGACCCGCTCGAGGGTCATAATAACACTTAGACAACTTAAGAAGCTTTATTCAGCCATCTCCACCATATAAAACGGGTTTGAGGAAAACAACGGAGGGTAGTGGCGGGGGACTGCCACGTGGCGCTCCAGGTGGGTGTCCTCTCCGGGAAGTACTCTTACTGTCAGGGTTGTCTGTGGAAGCTAGGGTGGGCCTCATTGCCTTACTATCTTGAGCACCCGGCAGTCATTTGGCCAAGGGAGGAGGAATCTTAAAGCACCAACATAGTTTAGGGGGAGAGAATAAAATTTATCTAACTTTTAAACAACTCCTTAAACATCTAGTTGCATAGACAATCTTTGTGTGTTTGGGGGGACTTAGATGTATACTTAGGAACACACATTGATGATAATTTCATGCTTTTAATTTCATATTGCAACTACATGGTTTATGCCTTTCATGTTTTTATAAGCATATGAGTTAAACATTATATATCTTTTGGTTCATTTGCTTTGTGGTGTGATTCAAGAAGGGGCTGAGTATCCCACTTGGGGAGGCATCACCTTCTTGAGTCTTGAGTGCTTTTTATGGTTGCCAGTGAAAACAGTCCAATAGAGTAAGTGCTATTGGGGCATGCGTGGCTTATGTGATTGGTTATGAATTGAATATCTTTTAACTTTCATATTTTGGTATCACTTATATCTTGTTCATTTGTATCTATTTGTGTATTGTGTAAATTGTAACATCTTTAATTCCTTTTTGTAAGTACTTGTAATCTTTGGTTTGGGGTAGTTTAACTTATTTCACTTGTAAACACTTTGCAATTAATCACCCTCAAACTTAGTTGACCCCATTGCCCAACATTAGGCACTAGTCCTAGTTGACTTAGGGAAATGGTTGATTGACATATAGATAGACTTGCACTTTGCATTTGCTGCCTTAGCATCTTAGGTTAGTTTTCCCCCTTTATCCTTTAACAAATTAAAATCAACTCCTAGAACCATAAAGTTAAATCACATCTAGTAACTAGGGACTACCCCCCTTGGCTTCCCTAGGAGTAAGCCTAGAAGGAAGAGGTTCCAGTCAAGGTGACAGTGTGGACTGAGAACCTAGGCATTGTGCCTCCAAGGACACACTAAGTGAGCGGGACTTAGCTCACGTTAGCAAGTGTGTATTAGGACGACAACACTTCCCATCCCCTTTTTTGCAAAGAATCCCAAGTTAATATTTTTCCTTCTAAGGCCAACCAAATGAACAATTTGATCTTTAATTGGACTTTCCTTTTCCAGATGGATTGTCTCCAAATATCCACTTTCAACAAACTTTTTGAAGAAATTATGCTCCAATAAAAAAATTTAACAGTAGGATATCCAGAATTATCACCTCCTATCCACATTAATTTATCTTTTGTATCATGGATAAATGCTCCAGAATAGATAAGTTCCCTTCTGAATTGATCCTACTCCTTGCAAGATCGCCCTCGAAGCCCAGAATGCTACTACATAGCCAGTAGGAGGATAATTGTTGATCATCGGAAGAATTCTTGGCATGTGCAAGTGTGCTTATGTTTCTTTGTTTTAAAGCTGACATGATATTTGTAGAGAGGAAAGAGCTATCTCCCATCCCTAGGATCCAGTCCTTTCCCAAGGCTATAAGCTTACTTGTCCCCATAATCCAACTTAATACATGCATGATCAAGTGAACAACTTTTAACAAACCACTCCATATTCTAGAAACCCCTTTCTGCTGGAAAGTATAGGATCTGAACCAATTTATCACTGTCACTTGATGGAGATACTTGTCTAGTACAATCATGTGCCAAATACCTTCTCCCATAAGAACTCTCCATAGAGTATTCATGGCCAAAGAAATACTAAAATCAAAGATATTGTGAATTCCCCAGCCCCCGTAAGTATTTGGAAGGGTAATATGTTCCCAATTGCACAGGTGCAATTGATGCATATCACCTTTTCTTGTCCAAAGAAAATTGTACATCAGTTTCCTCGGTGTATTCAAGACAGAACGAGGAACAAATTCCAGAGACATCTAGTAAATGGATTGGATTTCTAATGCAAATTTCAATAGGGTGAAGCGTCCTCCTAAGGACAACCATCTATAGCACTAGATGTTAATCCTTTTTCCCATCTTTTTAATTAACCAACCCCAATATTCGATGCGCTGCAATCCAGACTTAAGATCAAATCCAAGGTATTTAAACCCCAAATTCAGCTCCAGGAATCTAAAAGAAAAAATAACTTTGAAAGGAATTAGATCCTGTTCCGTCAGTCCAGCTTGATGAAAAGTAGACTTTGTTTCATTTATATTTAATCCTGATGTCAAACAGAAAATTTTTAACACCTTGTCAATCTCCCACCATTCTTGCATTATAGCATTTGTCATTATAATCACATCGTCAACAAACAAAATATGTAGAATTTTTATTGTCCTAGACACTTTTATACCAGTCAACTTACCCTCTCTTTGACTGTCTTTTAAAAGGAGGCCCAGTCCTTCCATAACTAAGATAAAGAGTAGAGGTGATAAGGGGCATCCTTGCCTTAAACCCCTACCACTTTTAAAAAATTCAGTGGCCTCTCCATTTATCAAAACTGAGAAGGAAGTGGATACCACACAACTCATTATCCAGTTTGTCATATTTAGACCCATACCAATTTGGAGAAGAAGCATCCGCATCAAATCCCAGTTAATGCAATCATAAGCTTTCTGTAAATCCAATTTTAAAATCAAAGATTTTGTTTTCTTCTTTTTGATGATGTGAATGCACTCATGGACTATACCGATGGCATCCTATATCTGTCTCCCATGGAGAAAACCCAGCTGCTCCTCTGAAAGCAGTTTAGACAGAATCATTTTAATCCGATTGACGATAATCTTTGAAATGATTTTATAGCTCAGATTACACAGAGAGATCGGTCTGTAATCACCGAAATGTTGAGGCTTGTTTACTTTGGGAATCAAAGTAATAAATGTTGAGGTTAATGCCCCTGGGACAAAACCTTTTAATCTGGACTCTTCAACCATTTCAAGAAGATCCTCCCCAACAATATCAAAGTGATGCTTAAAAAACTTAATTGTCCAGCCATCCGGGCCCAGACTCTTATCCACTTTGAAGTTTTATAAAACCTTCTTCAACTCCTCCTTATCAATCGATTTATAAAGTGCCTCAACCTCTGTGTCATTCATCATATTAGAAAACAAAGCTGCCACCCTGACTTGATCATTGGTAGAAGGTACCGATCTTTCTTTATAGAAATCTTTGAAGTGTTTTAATGCTAATTTTGCTGTCCACAGTGTACCCATCCCACTTTATCTTGTATCTCCCAAACATATTTACTATTTCTCCTGAAACTTGTGAATTTATGAAAAAAATCTGTATTAAGGTCTCCAATGTGTATCCAGATAGCACGGCTTCGTTGGCGCCACTGCTCCTCGATCTCAATAAGTAATGTATTTTTTTCGTGTTCCAACTCCTTTAAAGGTGTATCAACAAAGGTATTATAGGTGCCCTCCGCCAAATTTTGAAGCCTAAAGGATATCTCTTTCTCCAGACCGCAGAGTCTAGAATTTTTACAAATTTTTTGGTCCTTTTGCCAAACTTTCGTTACAACGTTTAGATCTTTTAGTTTCTGCACAATCCGTTTTTGTCTACCTGTCTCCAAGAGATACTTTAGATCCTTCCACAAATTTTGAACCATCAAATTAAAACTATGTTCTTTAATCCACAGTGGGTTGAATTTGAAAGGATAAGTCTTAAAAAGAGGAGGTAAAACCGTAAATCCAACTATAGCAAAATCAGAGCATGGTCATAGATGAAGGGGTATTCCACCCATGCTCTGTAGATGCCAACTGTATCTGTTATATCTTCAGAAAGGAGAGATCTGTCTAGTCTCTTAGCAATAAAATCTTCTCCCGCATGACCATTACGCCAGGTAGGCATAACTTTACCCGGAACAATGTCAATAAGCTTATTTCTATGAAAATAAGTGTTGAAAAAAATTTCAAGCGATCCCAAAGAGGACGCACCGCCCCAGATTTCCCCTGATGATAAGGTTAAATTAATATTCCCTGCCAGAATAAAGTTTTTTTAAAGTCAACAACCTTGAATTTTCCAGCCTTTCCCAAAAAAAATTGTGCTCCACTCAAGGCCCATAGACATTCAGAAGATTTAACTATCTTTTGCTTTCTAAACAAAAGCCTGTCAATAGAATCCCACCACAAGTTAGAAAATGAACCAGATAAAAGTAGTTTGGATCCCAAGAAACCATTAAACCACCAGAAGTACCCACAGAGTTCACCACACAACTTAACCATGTTGGGCGAAGGAAGTGAAAGAAAGAACGAGCTTTATCGGAATGAACCAGAGTCTCCTGAAAGAAAACAATGTTAGTTTGGGTTTTGTCCAAAACATTTCGAACCGAGGCTAATTTTAGGGAGCCTCTCGTCCCCCTTAAGTTGAGTGAGAGAAGTAACATTATTTTGACCTTGCAAGGGCCTTCAACGCTCTAAGGGCCCCACCTTCAATGGAAGTATGAAGAACTGTATCATGAGAAGACTGGAGAGTTGATTTTTTCTGTGCACTTCTCGATTTTACAGGTGAAAGGTCAATTCCCGGTCCCCGAGACGAAGAAAATTCTTTTCCAGCCTCAACTTTAGTAGATCGCGAACAATTAACATCCCCTTTTTCGGACACCTGATCGATAACCTCTTTACCAAGATATACTGGTAATTGGATATTTGAATCATTACCGTGGATGAATGGGATCAATGAATCAAGTACCATAAAGAGTGAGGAATCCCCATCATCCGGTTCTCTATAGCCAGGTGGAGAGGTAGGTTGACCCGAAAACGATTGACTAGACCCTGGGCTATTGGTGGTCGCAGAAGGAATGGAAGGTTCCAGTGGAGGGCTATTAAGGGAAATCTTGGCAAAGGAAAAATCCTGACTATTAGGGATAGTCACTGTCTCCAAAACCGAGAGGATAGTCGAAGAGCCAAGTAAAGGTTCACGACCTTCGATGGATAGACTAGTTTCAACTAACCCCCCTGTTTTAGCTACCGATGGCGCGCAAGAATTTGTGGTAACACTCTTAAGCCAAAGGGAAGAGTTTATGACATCTCGTTCCCATACATACAAAGAACTAAAAAAAACTAGGCAGTGACTGTAGCTTACCTATTAAAGAGGTATCGCTCTCCAAGTAGCTGGGATCAACCCGGTCCTGTTGAACAACTTCAAAACCATTGAAACTCGTTTCCATAGAGGAATCAGATGTACTGTAGAATATATCAGAACCTTCCTGATGAGAATCTCCCTTAGCAAAACCTTTACAATCATGTCGCAGATGAGATGTACTTCTACAGTAACTAGATATGAACGGGATACTGAGGTAGTCAATTTTTTGTAGGATACGTTTACCCCTCCACTCAATGTCTAGTGTCTCTGGTAGCCCCAGGTGCACATCCAATTCAACTAGAACCCTACCAACCTTTCTTGTAGCCACTAAGAGATTTTCTCTGTCAACCATAATGAACTTACCAAGGGAGTCTCCAATGGCCGTCAGTGCCCCTTCATTCCATAAATACAAAGGTAGTCCCGGAAGCAATACCCACATATGTCTTATGGAGAAATATTTTGTGTCCGGGTTGAATGCAACCCGCCATCTCTTGAGCATGAGACTACTTGTTCCATTTATCCATTTCTTTCCCAGCAATGTAGCTACATCCTCGGGACATCTACACAAGAAACCCATCCATTCTCTAGTTAAATAAAAAATCTCTAGAACATATCCTAGTACCAGTATCCAAACATGCTCCAACCAGTCAAATAAATTTTTTGTGCAGAGGTTACTATATGCAAATCTCCCAACTAAGCGACAGAGTGCCATCCTACAGGTGGCCTCCAGATCGATATCCGAACCTAATACCATCCTTTTAATAACCTTATTTGCAACCCACTGTCTGTGACACTTATGCGCATTAGAAGGACCGGTATTCTTACTACGAGACACTATATTTTCGTACCCTCTTTCTTCTTTCTGTGAACCATTCACCGAATACAATTTCAAAGCCCCTAGAGAAGAATCTAATAGGGAAGGTAAGTAAGTATCTAAGGAGGGAGCTAAACTAGGTTCAGAGCTTAGATGTTTTCCGTGAGAAACTAGCGGCACAATACTAGACCGATAACCAAAAGAGTGTAAACCCGGTAGCTCCCCCGTAAAAATGTTTGTAAAATCTTCTTCCTCCTGCCAAAGTCCTTCAACTGAATCATTCAATAAAGTATTAACCTCCACATTAATGGTTTCCAACCTTTTATGATCCATTGAGCCTCCACTTGGAACACACTAAAGCCAAATCGCGTAGATCTAGGGCTATTAACACACCAAAGTCCAAAGAAAGTAGATAATGAGTATGCCACTGACACATAATAAAGGATAAGAGTCCACCTGTGATCCACTGTCCAAACCACTAACAAAAACTGGAGGAAGATGTCTATGAAACCGGGGGAAATGGTTCAGTTACCAAGAATAGTATGGGAAGACGACAAATAATTTAAGACTATAATAAAAACCAACCACCTACCAAAAAACCTCTAAAATAGCAGAATCTGCAACAAAAATCCTCCGGAAGGTTGCTAAAAAACTAAAAACCTAGCCAGTATATAGTACAGAAACAGACGGGGAAAGATTACCGACGCCCACCCAAACCTAGCCTGGTCAATGAAAGTATCCATCCTTCTATCATGGCTTCCACTGGATAACTTCCCGCCTAAAAAATTGAAAAATGAGTAGCTCCCCCTGGTTCGTCGTCTCCCCCGCGCTGCTCCCTGAAATGGAACACTCTCATTCTAGAGGAACCTGCCATCACATGAACTTGCAGTTGAAGGGATTAAATGGATTCAGATTGCAGAGTCATACTTGCAATGTAAATGGAGTAAGCTAAACGTTATACCTTTTGAGTTTCCCGATCGCCGCATACGTCCCATCTCCGACACGCCCATCTCCACATATTGTCGTTTCCGTTTCCCTTTCCAGACTCCGTTAGCGTGTCATTCCTGCTTTGCGTGCGGCGCCGTCCCTCTGTTCGCTGCAGGGAGTTGGTGGACGTGATTTAATGCACCGCCAACATTGCTTCTACATTCTACCCAACTCCGCATATCCCGCATTCGAATTGAACGCGCCAATGTTCTGTTTCGTATTCTCTCCTTCTGTGCTAGTTCAGTTCTTTGTTCGTTGTAACCCCAGGCTCTGTTTACTCTCCTCTTGTGCTGGTTCATTTTTCTGCTCATCGTAACCCAGATCGTAGAAGGGAGTCAGAGAGAACCACTGGAAATATGTTATGGCTTAAATGCCATGATGCATTTCAAATTCCTGTCAATTTTCAATATAGACGCCGAGATAATAAGCATGAGTTGCAGTGAGTTGGGAGAGGTCGATTGAAAATGCTGGAGAACCATCGTTCGGCTATGTGCGTTCATGAAATTTGGGGATCCCGTGGTTGAGAAACGTTTGTCGCGTTCCCCCACAACTATTTTCCCACACCCTATTTTGATTCCGAAAACAAAGCCCATTTGACCCGCATACCCAATCTGGAACGAAAGTTTTCACATTGTGCGTATAAATCACCTTGTGTGGTGATTACATTAAGAAGGAATTGTAAATCTCTGCAGAAGTGGAGGGCAGAGTCGAGATCCCAATCTTAGAAAGTGGAAAAGTCATTGAGGTATGGTATGACTTGTTTAATGAAGATTTTTATGAGAAGTTGAAGAAAGATCAGATCCATGTTTGCCTCTAGTTCAAACACATCTCAGACGATCCATATTGGGGTACCGAGATTCAAGATCGGGACTTCCCTGGAGTCCAACGTGTGTATTTCAAGAAGAGTAATGGATGCAGAGTCAATTTGTATCAGAAATCGCACTTATCATAGCAATACAATCCTAGGATTGAATTGGGCCATGGAGAAGAGTGGGCCTTGTACAAGTTTCTGAGACTGTGGGCGGAATTTTACCAGTACATTGATGGAGCCAAGCAATGTATATGCATTGCACTGCCGAGCTCTGGAGGGATAGAGCTTGTCAATTGATTGTTGCTCGGACTCAAATGATCATCGAGGAGCAATGATCAAGCTCTAGAGGAATGTGGCCACTAAAATTATTTGAAACAAGTAGAATGTATCCAGCTTTCTGCCACCTTCCCAACCGATATGGTATAATTCCAATAAATCGATTTTGTTCTATAAAGAATGAAAGATGAGATGGATCTGCAAGTGTATCGGGAAGAGAAACTGTGAGAGAGTTGAAGGTTAACACCACAGTCCATGATTTTCTACATTTACCAAGTTTTACAGGGATTGAACCATTTCGTTCAACATTCACAAGGTTCAGTATTGTAGGGTTTATGCAGGTTTCTGATGGAGTCTGTGATATGAGAGTGCATAGGATTGTTTCATAGATATAAATTGCATAGGACGCATAGCTTGCTAATCTCTTCCGCAATCAATCATCTTAGCATGCAACAAGGTGAATAAAGATTTTCCAAATTAACAAGACTGCCATTTTCTAAAGGCAAAGCACTAAAAAAAAACTTGTTGATTCCTAGGCCGAGGTCTACTACATTCATCAAAATTGCCAAAATATGTAGTAAATTTTCCATCGAAATATTTGACACTCAAGTCTCGAAACCTGTAAGCGACTCAGGGAACCTAACTTTTGGACCACATTTCCAGATAATGGATTAGTGTTCAATACTATGTCTTATAGGTCTCTTAGTTCTTGATAATAGAATGAATTCCTTAGGGATTAAACCAATTTCTTCCATAGCTTAGGACACCGACTCTTGCAAAAAATCAACTCGAACGCCAAATTGAGGATTTTCAATTTTCCAAGGTGTTATAACCCTATAATTTATAGGATCAACTAGTGACTGAAATGTTATCTCTTTAGTGTTTTTTGTTTGTCAAATGATTTTTCATTCTGCAAATAATTTGAGGAAAAAGAAAGAAAAAGAAAAAGAAAAGAAAAAAGAAAAAGAAAGAAAAAGAATAAAAGAAGGCATAAAAGAAATTCAATAGAGCCCCATGCAATAACTATGACTTGGTCCATACCTTTCAAGCATGGCCAAGTTCTTTTAAATTGATGTTGATAGGAGTAGTGAATAAACTTGGCTAAACTGTTTAATCTTAGCCAAGTGATCTATGTTAGTTAGTGAATAAATCTGACCAGACTGCCTAATCTTGGTCAGATAGCCCCAGGATAGAGTAATTTCTTAGTCCAACAGTTTAATCTGGGCTAATTATCATAGGTAATTAGGTTAGAACATAGGGTAGTTTGCTTTATTTAAATAAAACCAGCTCGATGATCAATGTTGAATCATGTCTTTGAGGTTTAAAAGGTTTGATGTCTAACCCCTTGGTGATAGAAACATGGAAAAGCTTGGGAAAACCCACGATATGCACTTATCCTAAGTTTTTCTGGGCGCATATGCCTTCGCGCTCGCAATTATGCACAACTCATGTATGAACGACTTAGATGTTCGCGCCCAGATCTACAGTGGACAAGTCTTTCCGGACCCCCCCGACCGTTCTACCTATAACGGTGGGGGGGGGGGTCCGGAATCAGAGATAATATATGCACACATCTGAATGGCTCAAGCTTCAACACCTAGATCTACGGTCTATATTGGATTCCGTACCCCCCCATCTGTTCTTCTTTTAACAGAGGGGGGGGGGTCCATAATGTGTTTTAAAGATTGCCCACAGATCTACGGTTGAGAAGGAAGCGCGCAAATCAACGGCTCATGGTGTTTTTCGGACCCCCTCGGTCGATCTGCCTTTAAC
>ML783119.1:170328-189892 GCA_009831015.1 Picea engelmannii | reverse complement strand
TAAAGATCGTGCACAGATCTGCGGTTGAGAAGGAAGCGTGAAAATCAACGGATCATGGTGTTTTTTGGACCCCCTCGGTCGATCTGCCTTTAACGGTGGGGGGGGAGGGGGTGGTCCGGAATGGAATTTTCCTCTGGCGGGCCCCCTATCTTTACCTAGCATGAATCCATTGGTTCCGAATCCCACCACCTATTACTTTCTGACATGCCTCGTCACCTTAGGACGTCATTATCCACCTTTTCTTAAGAGTCACATCCCATAACTCTATCAGTCTTTCTCCCTCATTCACCCATGGAAAGTCCCTTCGCCATGGTATTTTCCCCCAATCAGTACCCGCCACGTCACTCAACCATATGGTTCAGTCATTGTCACCTGCCATCTCACGCTCTAAATGACCCGTTGGCCATTTATTACTGGCTAACTTATCCGTTAACCAACTGACCTGTCTCCCGCGCCCAACGGATATCCGTTTGCTCAAAACTACCCTCACCTTTCATTCCCTCACCATTTACCTAGTCGTTGCACCAGAGAATTTTTTCCGTTCTCCTCTTCATTAAAGTCAGTCGCCCACATCTACAGTCGTCCCCGCTAACCTTTGTTTTATTTGCAGGTATTGTTACAGTGGTGGTGCCAAAATCAAAGAGAACAGAAGGTGAGGAGAATCCTTTTCTCCTGCCTCTTATTGACCTCAACAGGATTTCTCTGGCCGACAAAGACTACTTAATCATAGACACAAGATGCGATTTCGATTTCGCAGAGCTACAGTCATGGCTTAAAGAAGTTTTCCTAGACCAGAGTGACGAAATTAGGCTCTGGGAGTCCAACCTACCCTTGTATCTTTTCCCCCAGATTCACCACTTCCCATAATTCTCCCTCAAGTGCCAAGCCCATTATATCCCTGAACAAAGAGCCATTGTGTCCTCGTCCAAGGAAATTCGTTTCCTCATCACACCAGAAACCATCGACCAAATGATGCAGATATCCCGAGCCGAATCTCCCTCACCTTTTAACCTCAAAATCATCATAGAGCTCTACCAAAAGCTGTCGTTTCCTCAAAGAGCTCAGATTTTTGAGATTTTTCTTCCACAATCTGCTCAGCTCCCCACTACAAACCCCCCTTCTCCTTCCTCCCTGTTCTCAATAAAAGGAAACCAGGTCATCACGTCACTATGTGCCTTGCTTGGATATTTTTCAGATCAATGGGTAGATGAACCCATTTTGGGATTTCTGTCTATTTTCTCCACTGATGAGAAACCCACTACATAGTTTGACTACAACATGTTCCTGGCGGACAACATTCACGAACAATTCATAAATTTCGCCACAGAAGGTATGTTCTGGTATTCTGCAATACTGGCATACCTATTCATTTTCTTCCAAGCGGAAAAATTTTCTTTTTCTATACAGAAGATGGACGAGGATGGTAGACCACAGGCAGTAACAACATGGACTTCTCTGCTCAGACATAACTCCACAGAGTTCAGTTTCAAGCAGTTCATCGAGCAGTTCTACCACCCAGTCGTGAGTATGCTCAGTGGCAGACCCGAACCCAAAATTAATGAGGAAATTCAGAGGATTCTACATCTCTCGGACCTTACAAAGACTGGTGATTGGTACCTGTACCAAAATCATACTGAGATCAGAGTCTATGGGTGTGAGTTGGCCCCATATAAACTACCCAAGTACTTACCTGTTAGAATTTTCGCCCTGGAATACATAAGGCAGATGATAAACTCAGACGACATACATTTTGTGTCTTTGAAGAAGAAGCAACAACTCAGAATCAAAGGGCAGATTGGGTCTTTCATTTGCAAAAGTCGAGGCGCCGGGGAGGAAGCAGGCAGGCTACTAAAAGAAATGAATTTTTTGTTTGTTTCACGCGTCACTATGATCCGTGCGAGATAATTTATGAGATGAGGACCAAAAATAAGAATATCTCGTATGTTCACATATCTAGGCTTGAGGTAGAGAAGTTTGCAAACGAGACAAAATGGGAGTCAAACTCTCTTTTTGAGAAAAAACAATAGGACCCTTCGGTCATTGTTTCATAGACGACTACACCACAGGTTCCAAAGGAGAAAAGGCCCAAGAAGGACACTTTGCCTTCTGTCACTGAAGTATCATCTGAGGAGTTCCAATTGCACACAAAGAGGCCGAAAACCGCTTAGGCACCTAACACGACTGGTGAAAAGGAAATTCCATCCACTATAATGACGGAGGTGGATCGATCACTCCTTAGTACAAGCAACAAGTAGATCATAACCTTAGTATTGCCAAATAAGCCTAAAGATACTCCACCAGTCAACCAACCAGGCAAAACAGGACCGAAGCTGAGTATCTTTGAGAAATACGATTTGATCAAGAAAAAGAATCAGACGCTGACCAACAACACATATGCTCAGTTCTGGAAGCAAACGTTGACTGCACAACGCAGACTGTTATCGGTATTCAACACTGAGAATTGTAGAATGCACATGGAATTTCTCCAAGCACAGATGCCAGATCCAAAGGTAATCACCGATTACAAAAGGGAAACTTTCGAATTCCAGACTAAGGATGTGCATCTAGTTGATCAAATGGATCTGCACAGGAAAACTGGAGAAATGGTTTTCTCCACATTGGCACATGCTTCCACTGCTGCCTCCAAGTTACAAATATCTCTGAATAATGTCCAGACGCAGTTGAAGTTGGAAAAAATATCATCCTTTGCCAAGGATAACAGGATTAAGACGTTGGAGGAACTCGTTCTCAAGATCGGATATGATCCCTCGAATGTGAAAGCAGTCGAGGAGATGATCAAGAAGAAAAATGCCGACATAGCATCTCTGAGGAAACAATTAAAGCTACCACCAACAATAGACTCACAGACAAAGGAAATGGCAGAGATAGAAGGAGAAAAAGATGAGATGCTTAAGTTGATCATGGAGCAGAATGCACAATTGAAGGAAATGGAAGCTGAAATGGAGAAACTAGTGAAAGAGAAAGAGCAGTCAAATCCCATGGAAGTCATTCCATTGAGTGCAGTTCCACTCTCAAGAGTGAGCACAACATCACTAACAAAAATTCCATTGGCAAATTCACTGATGTCTCTGGAAAAAACTGTTGAACTAGCTAAATCTATGGAAGAGATGAATCTGCAAGAAATAGAGATTAGCAGGCTCAAAAAGGAGATTGAGAACCTCTAGGAACTCAAATCTTCTTACCAAACTAGCTACTCCAAGGGAAAACAAGTGTCAGACCATCTCAAACAAGAGTTACAACAGCTTCAGAAGCAAACAGTGGCAGGAAAAACACTGGCTGAAGTCAAAGAAAGTGTTTGGACAGACATCACCAAGTCTCTGAATGAAATATGGCCAATGATACAAATTATGTTTGAACAAAATGAATTGGTGCAAAGAAGTAAACAAGCCATCGAGAAGATTAGAGCAGAACTGGGAGAGATGCCCACAGAGGCTACTGAAATCATCAAATTCCATAATTCTAAAACCAGAGAGGAGCTGGAAGATCTGAGAATTGAAGATAGAATAGAGACCATCCTTGAGGTCAAGAGAGTCCTGACTAAGAGAGGAATAATGCTACAGCTAGAAGAAAAGGTTCAGGCTATGGACCTAGGGGTGCAAAGGTTTTTCAACAAGATCAAGGCTCTACAAAAGAAGGGTCTTCCTGGTTTGAGGGTGATAAATGACAAATTGATGACGCTCCCCGATTACAAAAGAGACTAGTTGTTGTGGCTAATGATAGTTCAAAATTTTCAAGAATACAAGGCAGTATCACTGGCAAATCATTCCTAGATGCTCTACAGTTGGACATCAACATACATCATGAGATCCGGTACATCTTCATCATCAAGCAAACTTTTGCTAAGTACACAAAGATGGATGAAGTTTACCGAAGGTTACTCAAAGTCGTCGTTCCCAGTCACCTTCGATGGGAAGAGGTTTGCAATCTGATTGAGTAGTCGATGAGCTGTCCAAGCCCAGTCTGCTATCCAGTCAAACGAGGTCGTGCAGAGGCCTCACCAATGGTTCATCCAGAAAAAAACATGAAACTTCGACACATCATCAAACAATTTCCTAGATTTTTGTAGTTTTTTAAGTTAGTTAAGCTAAAAATAGATTTACCATGTCTTGATCTTTGATGACAGGATCGTTTGTAATTTTGGTTATAAATGCTTCACTTTTCGAAGTATTGAGGATTGATCTTTACGCCCAACAAGCTACAAGACTGTAACATTTTTATCAAGAGATCTTCCATTAATACAAAGAGACGTTTCACAGGATTCTTGCGTGTTATTTATTGGTGATGTTTTCTCTCCTCTGTTAAATGTTCTTCTAGCTCAGTTATCGTATTGTTTTCTAAATCTAATCTTTGAAAGTAACAAACGTTGCAGGATTTATCTTTGTATACCCTGTTTCTGACTTTGAAATATTTTGATGTCCGTCTTCTGATATTATAGTGAATAAATTCTTAACTGCTTCTTTACTTTGACTGATATTCTCGTCCTTTCCGCTATTCAATATTTTACTGCTAAAGAATCCAACGAATGCACTATCTCACCCTGTGAAAAGGATCCTTCGTTTTCTGGTTTAGATTCTCATCTCGAAATACAAGACCCATAGCCCAATGGATGTGTAAATCTCTCTCAGCCAACTTAATGAAAATGACAACAAACAAAACAAACATATTTTATTTAACTAGCCTAATATCTTAAGTTCAAAACACACCTAAATCGGACAGAGAGATCCCTTTCTGAAGCTGGTAGGGCTAGATTCTAGTTTTGAAGTGGTTGGATAAAGTTACCTCTTGTAGATTTCTTCTTTCCTAACAAACTCTAGGAAACTTATAGAGCGTTAACATAGTGGCGACTCCACTGGGGAAAATTTTTCAACCCCACATTTTCTTTTCCTTAAAAGAAAGCTCTGTTTCTAAACAAATCATAAAGTCTGAAAAAACAATAATGTTTAGAGGTTGTTAAATCTTGCAAATATTAATTTTCGAACTCATAAAACTATATATATATATATATATCAAAAAGAAATCTGGCTCCCAAAAGAGCTTATACTCGATCTCACCCAGACCCAGAACCTGCAATAGCAACTGATAATCCAGAACAGTTGCTCTGAAAAAAGACCATTGCAGAAGGTTCAATAAGTCATAGTCCCCTTCAGAGGTCCCCTTCTCTTCCAGAGGAGCTTGTTGCTCTTCAGGATATTGACTTTGACATCCTTTTTGAACAAAGCCTGTTTAGAACGAAATCTGATAGTTTTGTGGATGAAACAGTTCTAGACCCAACCGTCTTGTAACCCCGAACCCCTGAAGTTCTATCTCCCACTGCTAAACCTCAAACCACTCACTCTGTGCCATCTAGCCCCTCCTCATCCTCACCTTCTGTCACCACCCCACCTATCATTCAGGTTGTCGTCCTGCCCCCTCCGCCTATCATGGTAGCCAAGTATGCTCCCTTGGTGTTGGTCGCACCTCTTCATGCTATGCCCCAGGATTATCAAACGAGACTTCCTCAGTTCGATGGCACAGGGCCCTTGAACGCACATCAACATGTGGATAAAATGAATGACTATTTTGACCTATAGGAAGTAGATGAAGCTGATGTTCAAATGAGATTGTTTGCGAAGAGTTTGACAGGTGACGTTAAGAAATGGTACAAAGGCTTACGCGCTGCTTCAGTGCTTGACCTTACAACGTTTCAAAGAAGTTTTCTAGACAGATGAGAGGTAAAGAAAAATCCTCTCCAGATCTTGTCAGAATACGAAAACATCAGAAGAAATCAAGGTGAGACAGTACAAGATTACTGCACCCGTTTCAACAATTTGTACAATGCAATTCCAGCTGATATTAAACCTCCATAAGGTTTGGCATTGATAAAATTCCCTGACGGTTTTGACGTTGATATGTCGTATCAATTAAGGGAAAGAAATTCCACCACCCTGGAGGACATAAAAAAAAGCGCAATAAGTGTGAAGGCCAACTTGTTGGCAAAAAGGGCACGACAGAGGACAGAGAGGAGAGTCACAACTAAAGAGGAACCTTCCACATCAACTTCCAATTCCAAATTGGATTCCTTAGCCAGAGCAATGGAAATAATGGTGGAGAGACTTACTTTATCCGAAAGAAACCCTCCTAGAGAAAACCCACCAGCTCCTCAAATTCAAAATCCTAACTTCAGAAGAAACCCTCCTCAAATAAGGCAGAGAGATCCTAGGGATCAAAGGGAACATAGAGGTCCTGATCAATAGATTAGACCGCCCCTACAAGAAAATTATGTCGATGAAGAAGATGAGGTAATTGAAGAACCGGAGGATACACACATAAACCTCATGGGAATTCACGATAACGAAGCAATTTTCCTCACCCAGGAGGAACAATAACTTTTTCTTCTTTCTAAAACAAAGGTGAGCGAAGAAGCTGAAGATACCGAACAACAGACATTTGAAAATGCCATTATAGAGGTACATCGACAGTACAATCTGCGAAGTAAAAAGACAGATGGAAGTTCCCCAAAAAAGGTAACCGAAATGAAGAAGATAGTCGAAACCAAGAAATCCCCCGAGCCTTCTATCGAGAAGATCCTTGAAAAGGGTAATGCTGAAGATCCAACAAAAACAAACCTTACCATTTTCAAAATATCATCGCAGACTGGGGTTTCATCAACCAACCAAAGATTTCTACTCAGAAGACTATGGTGGACAAATTAGAATTGCAGAGCCAAAGGAGAACACCTACTCTTTTCAGCCTCGAAGGGGAATTAGCCAAAGTGAAAATTCCCATTCCTCTTTCCAAGTTGATGAGTAAGGACGCTTACCGATCGTAGGTGATCAAAGCACTGAGCATTGAACCTGACATAGGCACGAAGGCCTTAACTGTTGGATCGACGAATCATTCAGATACTGTAAACCTTACTGATGATCAACCTGAACTCCTGTTCGGACCTGAAGTGGATGGTCAAACCGAAAATGGTGCTTTCGCTCCTTTTTACATCAACCCTAATATACACGACCTGATTTTGCATAATGCTATGTTAGATTCGGGTGCTTCCCATAATTTGATGCCTAAAGTAGTGATGGAAAAATTGGGACTTGAGGTTACCAAACCTTACAAGGACTTACACTCTTTTGACTCCAGCAAAGTCAGATGTATAGGTTTGATCAAGGATTTGTGTATCACCCTGGTTCAGATTCCCGCAAAAAGCATGGTCATGGATATTGTGGTCGCAGACATTCCCCCGAAATATGGTATGTTGTTGTCCCGGTCTTGGGGGGCCAAGTTGAAAGGTACTTTGCAATTGGATATGTCGTATGCCATTGTCCCAGATTTTGGGCAACAGAGAAGACTATACAGAGAAACGCTAATGAAATACATGGTTAACAGCCAAGAAAATCCACATAACTATCCTCTGTACTCTGCACATTCTGACCTAGATTCCTTTATCCTATATAACGATGGCGATACGGGAGAAAAAATCACTCAGCTGGAAGAAGATACATCTGGTCCGAACGAAGGCCAAGAAATCACCGAGGCAGAAAGAAAGAAAAATGTGATAACTGAAGAATTGCCAGCGGATTTATGGAGCATTGAATTTGATGGAGTTGTAAGCAAAGAAGGAGCTGGAGCAGGAGTTTGGTTGCACAATCACAGATCCAGGTATTCGGAAAACCATTCTTACAAACTGAATTTTCAATGCACTAACAACATAGCTGAGTACGAAGCTTTGATGCTCAGTCTGAAAGTATTGAAGAAGGTTGGTGCCAAACAAATCATGGTAAGGGGAGATTATGAATTAATTATCAAACAAATTAAAGGTGAGCATGCAACAAAACATCCCCGTCTTAGAGCTTATAGGAATGTTGTTCTGGATGCCCTTAAATGTTTCATTGAAGTTGATTTGCAGGTGATGCCTAGGGGACATAATATTTTAGCAGATGGATTAGCTACGTCAGCAGCCACATGCAAGATACCTTTTCGTTCCACTCGCCCATACACGGTGGAGGTGAAGTGTAGACCAACTGTTCCAGACAACATCAGATACTAGCAAGTATTTGGTAATGATGATCAAATTGAAGATTTTCTACAATGTAAAAATGATTTCGAGTGTACAAACATAGACTTAGAAAATGAGGATGAAAATGTAAAAAGACCTGATTTTTGAAATGATAGTGTAAATAAAACAGATTCAGGAGAGTTAGGTGAGGATGAGATAGAAGCTCATGTTTTGCATTTAAAAAGTAATGTTTTACCTAGGGTTTTAGTTCCTTTAGAAGACCTATTTGATTTTAATGATGTAGCTAAAAAACCGAAAATCGAAGCCAGTGGTCAAGAAGTAGAAGATTGTAATATAGGGACAGAAGAGAAACCCAAGATGGTAAAACTTTCCAAATCATTACCCCCTGAGCAGAAACTCAAATACATTGAGCTTTTCAAGGAATATTCGTACGTATTTGCTTGGGGTTACGAAGACTTGAAAGCTATGACACCAGCATCATACAACATAGGATTCCAGTAAAGAAGATCAAAAACCTTTTAGACAAAAAATTAGGAGAATCAATCCCAAGCTACCTCCCCTGATAGAAAAAGAAATCAAAAAAATGTACGATGCTAAAATCATAGTTTCGTTACGATTTTCCAAATGGGTTTCAAATTTGGTCCCAACCCGAAAGAAATCCGGAGAAATCAGGCTTTGCATCGATTTCCGAAATCTGAATAAGGTCTCTCTGAAGGACAACTACCCATTGCCAAAAATGGACCACATATTACAAAAGGTAGTCAGATCCAGTTGAATCTCTTTACTGGATGGGTTCTCAGGCTATAATCAGGTCCTCGTTCACCCAGATGACCAAGAGAAAACAACTTTCACAACACCATGGGGTACTTTCATGTATGTGAAAATGCCTTTCGGGTTGATGAACGTTGGGGCCACTTTCCAGAGAGCGATGGACATCGTTTTTATGGAAGAACTCGAAAAATTTATTGTCATCTATCTGGATGACGTAACTGTGTTTTCCTAATCTGATGACACGAGCACTTACGACATCTCAGACGAGTTTTTGAGAAATGCAGGAAATTTGGGATTTCTTTGAATCCTAAGAAGAGCCTTTTCGGATTAGAGGAAGGTAAACTTCTAGGGCATATAATATTTAAGGACATAATTAAGATAGACCCCAGCTGAATCGAGGCCATTCAGAAATTAGAACACCCAAGAAATATCAAAGAGTTACAGTCTTTCATCGGAAAAATAAAATTTTTGCGAAGATTCATACCCAACTTGGCCGAGCTTCTCAGGAACATCACAAACATGTTAAAAAAGGACAAAAAAATAAAATGGGACATAGAGTCCAAGCAGTCTTTTGAACAAGTCAAACGCGCACTCACACAGGCTCCAGTCTTGATCAGTCTTTACTTCACCAAAGATTTTTATCTTTTTTCTTTCGCCTCTGAACATACCATTGCAACAATATTACTACAGAAAAACAACGAAGGGAATGAACAACCCATAGCCTTTTTCAGTAAATCTTTAAGAGATGTTTCTTTGAATTATAAAATAATGGAGAAACAAGCTTTTGCCTCGGTCAAAGCCATAAAATATTTTAGAGTATATATTCTCCATTCCCACACCATTGCATATGTTTTGAATGCGGTAGTAAAATACATTTTAACCCAGGACAATCCAGACGACCGAAGAGGAAAATGGATTGCTATCATTCTATAGTATGACATAGAGATTAAGCCTACTAAACTGATTAAAGGTCAAGGTCTAGCAAAGTTAATGGCTGAATCAAATTTCCATGATCTTGACATTAGTTTCTTAGCTGCAGTAGATGAGCAGGGTGAGCAGATGACTCCAAGCGTGAAAGAGGTATTTCTGAACTCTCCATGGTACGCATACATGATATTTGTTTTGCATAATTTACAAGCTCCCCCTGGTCTGACCAAAACTAAAGCTAGGTTTTTGAAATTGAAAGCATTAAAATTTTGCATTCTAGAAGGCAATCTGTATTGGAAAGATCCTGGAGGTATTTTGTTAAATTGTCTATTGAAGGATGAAGCTGACAAAGTATTGCAGGATTTTCATGTAGGAGACTGTGGTGGTCATCTGAGCTGGAAGACCATAGCTAATAAAATACTCAGAGCTGGATTCTATTGGCCAACACTATTCGCTGATGTACATCATAAAGTGACTTCGTGTCATAAATGTCAGTTGTTCGAGGGCAAAAGGAAACTTCTTCCTCTTCCCCTGAAACCAATCTCCGTTGAAGCCCCTTTCCAGCAATGGGGATTAGACTTCATCAGAGAAATACATCCTCCCTCTTCGGGCCAACAAAGCTGGATTCTTACTGCCACAGATAATTTGACAAAATGGATCGAAGCAGGACCAAGTAGGCAAGTTACTGATTATGTCATTATTAAATTTCTTGAAAATAATATCTTGTCCCGTTTTGGATGTCCTAGAAAGATTATAACTGAAAACACAACTGCTTTTCGATCTAAGAAACTTATAGATTTATGCAACCAATATCATATTGGTTTGGGACATTCCACAACTTATTACCCTCAAGGAAATGGGCTAGCGGAATCATCAAACAAAACCCTGGTAAACATTATCAAGAAAACTTTGCAAGAAAACAAAAAGTCATGGCATAACAAGTTGGTTTTTGCTCTATGGGCTGACAGACTGACCACCAAAAGGTCAATCGGTATGTCACCATATCAGCTGGTCTATGGCACAGAAGCAGTTTTTCCCACTTCCTTAGGAGTTCTTGTCATGAAATTGTTGCAAGACATGCAAGTCGAGCTAAACAACTCTCAAAGAAGGATAAACCAGATGATCCATTTGCAGCAGTCCAGGGAAGAAGTATACAACAAGACTCAGGTAGTCCAAGAAAGCATTAAGAAGATCTTTGACAAAAGAACTAAAGAAGATGATTTCGAGCTAGGTGACTTGGTGCTGAGATGGGATTCCCAAAATGAAGACAAGGGAAAGCATGGAAAATTCGACAGTCTGTGGAAGGGACCATACATGATTCAAGCATTCAGTGGAAATAATGCCTTCTTGCTAAACAACAGTGATGGGACAGATCTTCCAGGAGGACCTGTAAATGGCATAATGCTGAAGCATTATTCATCGCCTCAGTAGGGACCTGAAGTCACACTTTCCATTGTACAAACCACTTTCCTTTTGCTTGCAAGTTTCTGAGTGAATAAATTTGATCAGATGGTTGAAGCGCAAAGAGAAGGCCCCAAGCCACTGAACATTGTCTTCCAATTTTAAAAATAAAACTGATCAAGCAACAAAGGCGACTATGGAGAAAGTTTCAGAACATCAGGAATCAGGATTCTTGGCACTTCACAAGGAGAGTACCATCCCCAGGCGGAGCCGCTGTTATAACCCTATAATTTATAGGATCAATTGGTGACTAAAATGTTATCTCTTTAGTGTTTTTTGTTTGTCAAATGATTTTTCATTCTGCAAATAATTTGAGGAAAAATAAAGAAAAAGAAAGAGAAAAGAAAAAGAAAAGAAAAAAAGAAAAAGAAAGAAAAAGAATAAAAGAGAGCATAAAAGAAATTCAATAGAGCCCCATGCAATACCGATGACTTGGTCCATACCTTTCAAGCATGGCCAAGTTCTTTTAAATTGATGTTGATAGGAGTAGTGAATAAGCTTGGCTAAACTGTTTAATCTTAGCCAAGTGATCTAGGTTAGTTAGTGAATAAATCTGACCAGATTGCCTAATCTTGGTCAGATAGCCCCAGGATAGAGTAGTTTCTTAGTCCAACAGTTTAATATGGGCTAATTGTCATCGGTAATTAGGTTAGAACATAGGGTAGTTTGCTTTATTTTAATAAAACCAACTCAATGATCAATGTTGAACCATGTCTTTGAGGTTTAAAAGGTTTGATGTCTAACCCCTTGGTGATAGAAACATGGAAAATCTTGGGAAAACCCACGATATGCACTTATCCTAAGTTTTTATAGGTGCATATGCCTTTGCACTCGCAATTATGCACAGCTCATGTATGAACGACTTAGATGTTCGTGCCCAGATCTACAATGGACAAGTCTTTCCGGACCCCCCGATCGTTCTACCTTTAACGGTNNNTTCCTCTCGCGAGCCCCCTATCTGTATGTTG
Organism: Picea engelmannii; assembly: GCA_009831015.1. Classification (NCBI taxonomy): domain Eukaryota; kingdom Viridiplantae; phylum Streptophyta; class Pinopsida; order Pinales; family Pinaceae; genus Picea; species Picea engelmannii. Next base: position 177,748 of record ML783119.1, on the reverse strand, counting down.
CATGAATTCATTGGTTTCGAATCCCACCGCCTATTACTGTCTGACATACCTCATCACCTTAGGATGTCATTATCCACCTTTTCTTAAGAGTCACATCCCATAACTCTGTCAGTCTTTTTCCCTCGTTCACCCATGGCAAGTCCCTTCGCCATGGTCTTTTCCCCCAATCAATACCCGCCACGTCACTCAACCGTATGCTTCAGTCATTGTCACCTACCATCTCACGCTCTAAATGACCCGTTGGCCATTTATTATTGTCTAACTTATCCGTTAACCAGCTGACCTGTCTCCCGCACCCAACAGATATCTATTTGCTCAAAACTACCCTCACCTTTCATTCCCTCACCATTTACCCAGTCGTCGAACCAGAGAATTCTCCCCATTTTCCTCTCCGTTACAGTCAGTGGCCCACATCTACAATCATCCCTGCTAACCTTTGTTTTATTTGCATGTATTGTTACAGTGATGGCGCCAAAGTCAAAGAGAACAGAAGGTGAGGAGAATCCTTTTCTCCCGCCTCTTGTCGACCTCGACAAGATTCCTCTGGCTGACAAAGACTACTTAATCACAGACACAAGATGCGATTTCGACTTCGCTGACCTACAGTCATGGCTTAAAGAAGTTTTCCTAGACCAGAGTGACGAAATTAGGCTCTGGGAGTCCAACCTACCCTTGTATCTTTTCCCCCAGATTCACCACTTCCCAAAATTCGCCCTCAAGTGCCAAGCCCAATATATCCCCGAACAAAGAGCCATTGTGTCCTCGTCCGGGGAAATTCGTTTCCTCATCACACCAGAAACCATCGACCAGATGATGTAGATTTCCTGAGTCGAATCTGCCTCACCTTTTAACCACAAAATCATCACAGAGCTCTACCGAAAGCTGTTGTTTCCTCAAAGAGCTCAGATTTTTGGGCTTTTTCTTCCACAATCCACTCAGCTCCCCACTACAAAGCCCCCTTATCCTTCCTCCATGTTCTCAATAAAAGGAAACCAGGTCATCACGTCACTATGTGCCTTGCTTGGATATTTTTCAGATCAATGGGTAGATGAACCCATTTTGGGATTTCTATCTATTTTCTCCACCGATGAGAAACCCACTACACAGTTCGACTACAACACGTTCCTGGTGGACAACATTCATGAACAATTCATAAATTTCGCCACAGAAGGTATGCTCCGGTATTCTGCAATATTGGCATACCTATTCGTTTTCTTCCAAGCGGACAAATTTTCTTTTTCTATGCGGAAGATGGACGAGGATGGTAGACCACAGGTAGTAACAACATGGACTTCTCTGCTCTGACATAACTCCACAAAATTCAGTTTCAAGCAGTTCATCGAGCATTTCTATCACCCAGTGGTGAGTATGCTTAGCGATAGACCTGAACCCAGAATTAATGAGGAAATTCATAGGATTCTACATCTCTTGGACCTTACAAACATTGGTGATTGGTACCTCTACCAAAATCATACTGAGATCAGAGTCTATGGGTGCGAGCTGGCCCCATATAAACTACCCAAGTTCTTACCTATTATAATTTTCACCTTGGAATACATAAGGCAGATGATAAACTCAAACGACATACATTTTGTGTCTTTGAAGAAGAAGCAACAGCTTAGAATCAAAAGGCAGATTGGGTCTTTCATTTGCAACAGTCGAGGTGCCGGGGAGGAAGCAGACAGGCTGCTAAAAGAAATGAAGTTTTTGTTAGTTTCACATGGCACTATGATCCGTGCAGGATAATTTCCGAGATGAGGACCAAAAATAAGAATATCTCGTATGTTCACATATCTAGACCTGAGGTAGAGAAGTTTGCAAACCAGACAGAATGGGAGCCAAACTCTCTTTTTGAGACAAAACAATAGGACCCTTCGGTCATTGTTTCACAGACGACTACACCACAGGTTCCAAAGGAGAAAAGGCCCAGGAAGGACACTTTGCCTTCTGTCACTGAAGTATCATCTGAGGAGTTCCAATTGCACACAAAGAGGCCGAAAACCACTCAGGCACCTGACATGGCTGGCGAAAAGGTAATTCCATCCACTACAATGACAGAGGTGGATCGATCACTCCTTAGTACAAGCAACAAGCAGATCATAACCTTAGTATTGCCAAAGAAGCCTACAGATACTCCACCAGTCAACCAGCCAGGCAAAACAGGATCGAAGCTGAGTATCTTTGAGAAATACGATTTGATCAAGAAAAAGAATCAGACGCTGACCAACAACACATATGCTCAGTTCTGGAAGAAAACGTGGACTGCACAACGCACATGGAATTTCTCCAAGCACAGATGACAGATCCAAAGGTAATCACCGATTACAAAAGGGAAACTTTCGAATTCCAGAATAAGGATGTGCATCCAGTTGATCAAATGGATCTGCACAGGCAAACTGGAGAAATGGTTTTCTCCACATTGGCACATGCTTCCACTACTGCCTCCAAGTTACAAGTATCTCTGAATAATGTCCATACGCAGTTGAAGTTGGAAAAAATATCATCCTTTTCCAAGGATAACAGGATTAAGACGTTGGAGGAACTGGTCCTCAAGATTAGATATGATCCCTCAAATGTGAATGCAGTCAAGGAGATGATCAAGAAGAAAAATGCCGACATAGAATCTCTAAGGAAACAATTGAATCTGCCACCAACAATAGACTCACAGGCAAAAGAAATGGCGGAGACAGAAGGAGAAAAAGATGAGATGCTTAAGTTGATCATGGAGCAGAATGCACAATTGAAGGAAATGGAAGCTGAAATGGAGAAACTAGTGAAAGAGAAAGAGCAGTCAAAACCCATGGAAGTCATTCCATTGAGTGCAGTTCCACTCTCAGGAGTGAGCACAGTGTCACTAGTAGAAATTCCATTGGCAAATCCACTGACGTCTCTGGAAAAGACTGTTGAACTGGCTAAATCTATGGAAGAGATGAATCTGCAAGAAACAAAGATTAGCAGGCTCAAAAAGGAGATTGAGAAGCTCCAAGAACTCAAATCTTCTTACCAAACCAGCTACTCCAAGGAAAAACAAGTGTCAGACCAGCTCAAACAAGAGTTACAACAACTTCAGAAGCAAAAAATGCAAGGCAAAACACTGGCCGAAGTCAAAGAAAGTGTTTGGACAGACATCACCAAGTCTATGAATGAAATATGGCCAATGATACAAATTATGTTTGAACAAAATGAATTGGTGCAAAGAAGTAAACAAGCCATCGAGAAGATTAGAGCAGAACTAGGAGAGATGCCCACAGAGGTTACTGAAATCATCAAATTCCTGAATTCTAAAACCAAAGAGGAGCTGGAAGATCTGAGAATTGAAGATACAATAGAGACCATCCTTGAGGTCAAGAGAGTCTTGACCAAGAGAGGACTGATGCTACATCAAGAAGAAAAGGTTCAGGCTATGGACCTAGTGGTGCAAAGGTTTTTCAGCAAGATCGAGGCTCTACAGAAGAAGGGTCTTCCTGGTTTGAGGGTGATAAATGACAAATTTATGATGCTCCCTGATTACAAAAAGAGACTAGCCGCTGTGGCTAAGGATAGTTCAAAATTTTCAAGAATACAAGGCAATATCACTGGAAAAGCATTCCTAGATGCTCTACAATTGGACATCAACATACAACATGGGATCTGGTACATCTTCATCATCAAGCCAACTTTTGCTAAGTACATAGAGATGGATGAAGTTTACCGAAGGTTACTCAAGGTCATCGTTCCCAGTCATCTTTGATGGGAAGAGCTTTGCAATCTAATCGAGTAGTCGATGAGCTATCCAAGCCCAATCAGCTATCCAGTCAGATGAGGTTGTGCAGAGGCCTCACCAATGGTTCATCCAGAAAACAACATGAAACTTCGACACATCATCAAATAGTTTCCTAGATTTTTGTAGTATGTTAAGTTAGTTAAGCTAAAAATAGATTTACCACGTATTCTGATATTATAGTGAAGAAATTCTTAACTTCTTCTTTACTTTGATTGATATTCTTGTCTTTTCCGCTATTCAACATTTTACTGCTAAAGAATCCAATGAATGCACTATCTCGCCCTGTGAAAATGATCCTTCGTTTTCTGGTTTAGATTCTCATCTCGAAATTCAGAACCCATAGCCCAATGGGTGTGTAAAGCTCTCTCAGCCAACTTAACGAAAACAACAACAAACAAAACAAACATATTTTATTTAGCTAGCCTAATATCTTAAGTTCAAAACACACCTAAATCGTACAGAGAGATCCCTCTCTGAAGCTGGTAGGGCTAGATTCCAGTTTCGAAGTGGTTGGATAAAGTTACCTCTTGTAGATTTCTTCTTTCCTAACAACCTCTAGGAAACTTACAGAGCGTTAACACAAGGTACCATCTATATCCAGCTTGTTGAATATCTCAAACAAAAGTGCATGCATTGGGCCTATCAATCTTGATTTGTGGTATATTTCTCAAATATCGGCATTGAGACTAAGCATGAACAGTTTATCAGGTAACCTGCATGTCATTTAAAATTTTAGGGTCCGCTCTAATATCGCTTCATGTGAATGAAAACCTGTTTGGAGGGTAGATACCACAATAGTTCTTCAACTAGCCTGGTTTGACTTTGTTAGATATGTTTTGCAATATATTGAGTGGAAGAATCTCGTGGAATTTAAGAAACTTAAGATATTTACAGCATCTAAATCTAGTTGAGAACAATTTATACCTAAACCCTTTTCCAAACATAAGTCAACTAGCCTGGTTTGACTTTGTTAGATATGTTTTCCAATATATTAAGTGGAAGAATCTCGTGGAATTTAGGAAACTTAAGATATTTACAGCCTCTAAATCTAGTTGAGAACAATTTCTACCTAAACCCTTTTCCAAACATAAGTTCATTGTGGAAGCTTGAATATTTGATTCTCTATGCATGTCATATTACTGGACCCATTCATGCATAAATATTCAACCTTGAGACTGAGAGTATTGGATGTCTTGTAAAACCTTTTAATTGGCTAGATTCCTCCTCTTGTAGGTTTGATTGTTATGGCATTTGCATGCATAAGAAAAGAAAAAGGGTTTGTTAATAAGATGTCCTGCATAGAAGGGAAACACATGTCTGGTTTTTTTTTCATTTGGGACAGATTTATTTAGTTGGGTTGTAGATGCAAAGCTTGCTAACTCAGTTCAATGGTGATGTTTAAGAAACCCCTTTTGAATATAACATTTGTTGATATATTGAATGAGACTTCTATTTAAATAAATGAACATTGTTGGAAAGAAGGACGATACAGACCTATCTATAGGGCTGTTTTTGCAGGTGGTCTCCATGTGGTTGTTAATGTCCTAGTTCATGAAAGAATACTCCATGAGGAGGAGGTATGTCACACACCCACTACGGAAATCAATTTTTTCGCCTATTCTTTGAGAATCAAAATTCCTCGACATAACTATGGAGGCCTAGCTTCAGCTAGTTCTTCTCTCGTCTGCTCCCATGTGATCGTGGGTCATGACCACTGGTCCAAAAATTATGGTGCCTCTTCGCGTTTCGCGTCGCAGCATTGCAAGAGTGTCGAGTCATTCAAATATGCAAACACCGAATCCCAACTGGCTAGCGGGTGGCCAATAGGAACGAGCAACTTCGCATGGTTAAGTGGAGTACAGGTGGCAAGAGGGAAGTACGCCATGGAAGACGACGTGACAGGAGGGGGCCCCATATCATTAACACACCATATCCGAAAGTGGGTAATCTCTCGACACGTAGCCTCCCAAAATCGGACGGTCCAAGTCTGTTTCGGGGTTTCCACCATGAAACGTCCCGATCTCTTGTCACCAGGACTCCTGAGTTCTCAATTCCTGATTTCCTGAAGTGGGCAATCTCTTGACACGTGGCCTCCCGAAATCGAATGGTCCAAGTCTATTTCGGGGTTTCCACCATGGAACGTCTCGATCTCTTGTCACCAGGACTCCCGAGTTCTTGATTCCCGATTTCCCGAAGTGGGTAATCTCTTGACATGTAGCCTCCCGAAATCGGACATTCCAAGTGTGTTTCAAGGTTTCCACCATGGAATGTCCCGATCTCTTGTCAACAGGACTCCCGAGTTCTCGATTCCCGATTTCCTGAAGTGGGCAATCTCTCGACACGTGGCCTCCCGAAATCGGACGGTCCAAGTTATTTTCGGGGTTTCCACCATGGAACGTCCCTATTTATTGGGGGGTTTACCCTCAGGTGTCTCTCTGACAGATCCAATGACTGTCGGGGTTTCTAGACGAGATCTGACGGCTCATATTGGTTCCTAATCCTGTGCACTCTCCCACGGCTTCTTGGACGTGGAAAATCAATGGTCTAGATACTCTCATGGACCTTGGGGATCTACGATCCCGATTTCTTCACTATTCACGCAGACAAAGAAAAAAAAAGGGTTAAGGCATTTTAATTCCCCAACTTCTTCTTTCGATCTGACGGCCGTGAGTGACCACAGATCTCCCGATGGAATTTTGTCCATCGATTCGATACTTATCAGGGTTACTAAAGCCTTGCGCCTTCACATCCTCTTTCCAGGTTCTTGATGGCTTTTCCAGGAGGGTATCTCTATGGGGAGGTTTACCCAGGGTACTATCTGAGGCAGATAAGGGTATCTCTCTCCCGAGAACCAGACATGAAGTCTGAATTAGAGTAGTATGCCTATAGATAGCGATTTATGAAAACATAAGCCATACTTAGTCTTTCCATTATAAACATGCAACTACTAGTACTGATCAAAACACCATAAAGACATTCTTACACTGAAATCATTCACAGTTTCATAGTTTATGAGCATATATGTCAGCATATGAATTTCAAGATGCAAGATGTAAAACACTTATCAGAAACAACACCAGAAGTAAGTGCAATTGCTGAGAGGAGTGCTCGTTTCCACCCAAATGTAGGCTTAGCGATTCCGATAGTATTTGCCACTAGCCACCCCTGAGTTGAGACCACGATGCTTTGAGACTGTGTCTCAGTTTTCCAGTGACCGAGAACGAGGGTTACTCTCCCCCTTCTTTGCTATCACTCACTCTGCATATCTCCAGAGTTCTCTTCCTCCCCTCACGTATTCCCCAATCGCTTCTCCCTCACGCCTTATCCTCTTGCGAGGTTGCGTGTGGTGCGATTTTCCACGCACTGGTTAGGTCTGAACTTCTACGGATGGGTAGTTCACCTCCCCCATCCCTCATTAATTCCTGAGGAGCCATTTACCTACCATCCTGTGAGACATTAAATGTGAGACATTCAATTCGGGCCAGTGAGGGACTCTTGGTTCTCCGGGCCAGTGAAGTCCAAATACGGTATTGATTTTCAGTGGAAGTTAACGCCACCTTCCCAGGTGCCTTCCACCACCTTTCTCTAGCCATTGTGGTCTCTTTTTCAGCATTTTCCCTCTCCACAGTACTGCAATATATATATATATATATATAT
>ML783119.1:159650-170191 GCA_009831015.1 Picea engelmannii | reverse complement strand
ACATCATACATTCACATTTCTAAGTGTGCCACAGTTCTTGGCCAGTGTAGTTATTTTTACAGACTGGGGGAAACAGGGTGTTACAATTCCCTCCCCCTTAAAGGAACATCGTCCTCGATGTTCTATCTATCAACATGACATGCATGTACAGATGTAAAAAAAATCAGATATGCTTGTTTCATGGCATCCTCCATTTTCCATGTAGCCTCATCGGGGCCAAAATGTCTCCACTGCACCTTGACCTGTGCAATGGTTCGGTTCTGGAGCGAGGTTTCCTTTCTGTCCAGTATGAATTGAGGCTCTGGTAGAAATTCTCCCTCCGGTTCCACCTGAATCACAGACCAATCAATTATATGGTTAGCATCATGTACATATTTCTTCAATAATGAGACATGGAAAACATTATGTGCTTTTATTGTAGGAGGAAGTGATAGCCTATAGGCTACAAGTCCCACTCTATCTAGAACCTCAAAGGGTCCACAATACTGAGGTGCCAACTTGGCACAAGCTCCCATTTTTAGGGAACTCTTTCCTGGGCCTAATTCTGAGATATACATGGTCTCCCATTTTGAACTCTCTTGGAGTTCTCTTTTGATCAACATAACTTTTATTTCGGTTCCAAGCGACCTTCAGATTTTGTTTTATCTGAGTCACTTTCTATTCCATTTATTTCAACATGTCGGGTCCAAAAGAAATCTTGTTTACAGGATTACTCCATCTGACTGGAGTATTACATGGCCTACCATAGAGGACCTCGAAGGAACTCATCTTTAAGGATGCTTGGTAGCCGTTGTTGTAGGCGAATTCTACCAATGGCAGGTAGTCTTCCCATTTCCTAGGTTAATGCATTACATGCATTCTTAACATGTCCTCTAATATTTGATTCACTCTTTCTATCTGTCCGTCGGTTTGAGGGTGATAGGCGGTGCTAAACAACAACTTGGTCTCTAAACCAACCATCAATGATTTCCAAAAATTGGAAGTAAATTTCGTGTCTCTGTCAGACACTATCTCCTTCAGCATACCATGCAGTCTGAATATCTCTTTTATGAATACCTGGGCGATATCTATTGCCTTGCAAGTCGATTTGATGGGGATGAAATGAGTAGACTTGCTCAATTTATCCACCACTACCATAATGGCGTCATTCTGTTTGGTTGAAGTTGGTAATCCCGTGATAAAATCCATGGAGATGGTTTCCCATTTCCATTCTGGGATGGGTAAAGGTTGTAATAATCCTGCGGGGTGTCGATGTTCTGCTTTAACCTGTTGGCACTTTATGCATTTGGCCAAGTATTCGGCTGTGTCTTTCTTCAATCCAGGCCAATAAAATTGTTTTCTGGTTGCCGTGATCATCTTCTGATATCCTGGATGACCAATATAGGGTGTTTTATGTAGTTCATCCATAATGAACCTCTTCAAGTCGTCACAATTTTGAATATACAGTCTATTTTTGTAAGTGAGAAGACCTCCTTCGGTCATCTAGTAGCCTTCATATTTTACTCCGACGGGTTCTTGTTGTAGGTATAAGGTCACTGTCTAAACGAAGGGGTCTGTCTCTTGTGCATTTCTGACTCTTTCCTTGACATCTGTTTCGCAGGTGCTCACCGCTGCCAGGTGAATTGTTTTCGTGCTTCCGCTAAGGGCATTGGCCACCCTATTTTCTTTCCCTTTAATGTGTTTGATTTCGAAATCAAATTCGCTAAGGAGGGTCATCCATCTAGCTTGTCTGGCACTGAGCTTTGGTTGGTCAAACAAATATCGCAATCCACAGTGATCTGTCATAAGTACAAATTTTCTTCCCAGGAGGTAATGCCTCCACATTTTCAAGGCATGCACTATGCCATCCAGTTCTAGATCATGGGTCACATAGTTGACCTCATGCTCGTTCAATTTTCGGGAATCATAGCAAATCACACTTCCTTTCTGCATAAGGACTCCTCCGAGCCCTTCCTTACAGGCATCTATGCACACGAGGAAGTCAGATTTTGGGTCGACAATTTTCAGCATGGGTGCATGGGTCAGTAGATGTTTCAGGGTTTGAAATCTTTCCTCAAATTTCTATGTCCACATGAATTTTGTCCCCTTCTTCTGGAGGGCACTGATTGGACAACCAATCTTCGAGAATCCTTCTATAAATCTCCTATAATATCTTGCTAATCCCATAAAGGATCTGATATCCGAAACATCCCTTGAGGTAGGCCATTCCATGATAGACCTGATTTTGTCAGGGTCCACTGCCATCCCTTCTTCGGACAGAACATGACCCAAGTAATGTATTTGCTTCTGGAAGAATTCACATTTGTTGAATTTAGCATAGAGCTGATGATCTCTGAGTACTTGCAGCACAAGCCTAATATGTTCTTCATGCTCTTCTCTATTCTTAGATTAAATTAATATATCATCAATAAAAACTAGCACAAATTTATCTAGAAATTTACTGAGTACATTGTTCATCAAGCACATAAAAGTGGCAGGGGCATTAGTCAACCCAAATGGCACTACCACGAACTCATAGTGACCATACCTCGTCCGGAAGGCAGTTTTATGGATGTCTTCACCCTTGATTCGGACTTGATGGTGTCCCGACCTCAAGTCGATCTTTGAGAAAATAGATGCGCTTCCCCATTGATCGAACAGATCATCGATCCTGGGCAAGGGGTACTTGTTCTTTATGGTTACCTTATTGAGTTGTCTATAATCTATACAGAGTCTAAGGGTGTCGTCCTTCTTTTTCACAAACAAGACTGGTGCTCCCCATGGAGACACGTTGGGCTGAATATAGCCTTTATCCATCATTTCTTTTAATTGCAATTTGAGCTCAACTAACTCAAGTGTGCTCATCCGATAGGGTGTCCTAGACACCGACACCTCTCCTGGTGCAAGCTCTATCGAGAAGTCAATGTCTCTTCTCAGAGGTAGACCCGGTACATCTTCAAGAAACACATCTCCATATTCTCTCAGGATAGGGTGATCGTCAAGACTTGGCTCGTTACCTTCGATTGTTTTCAACACCTGTATTGCATATAGGGGACATCCCCTTCGGCAATACTTTCTCATTTGCAGGGTTGATATTTGTCTCACCGAGACGGGTTTTTGGATCCCTTTAAGGGTTATTCTTCTCCCTTCTTTACTTACACATTCTAAGGTTTTATGGTAACAGTCTAGTCTAGATTTATGGGTGGCTAGCCAGTCCATACCAATCAACAGATCATACGATCCCAGGGGTAATAAGTTGAGAGTTGTTTTGGTGGGGAATTCACCCAACATTAATTGGCAGGCTGGTATAACCTCTGCTACCCTTCTTTTGGTGCTAGTGGCTAACTGTACCAACCATGGCTTGGTATGTTTTTTTGACTGTAGCTTACACTTATCAACCACTTTAGTGGCTATATAACTCAAATTTTAACCAGGGTCAATTAAAATAGACACTAGACGGTTGGAAATCATACCTTCTATTTCCACCACTGAAGCTTGGTGGTCGGCTTGGTTATTATCCAAGGCTGCATAAATTTGTGGCACACTCCTGGCCACATCATTGACGGTAGTAGCTTCTTGGATGTTATAAATCCTCTGACTATTTTGTTGTCGATGTGGACAGTCTCTCATTAGATGTTCTTCCCCGCAATGCCAACATTTCAAAGGTTCTCTCCTTGGGTTCTCAATCTTCACTGGTATGGGTCTAGAAGTTTTATTCCCGCTCAAGGAGGGAAAATTCTGCTGGTGCATACTCCGAGCTGGGAAGCTCATTCTTGGGTTCTTTTTATAGTTCTTAAATCATGGGGATTTGATCCCCTTTTTCTAAAATCTTGAACTATTCTTCGGTCTCCATCCTTCATGAGGTTTGGATCGATGGCCAAACTTTTCATGACAATAGGTTGCCTTTCGAATAGTGCCTTCTAGGGTCTTTGGCTCATCAAATTCAATTATGTTCTGGTAGTCCTTGGGTAGCCCACTGATGAAGTGATGCACCTTTGCCTTTTCTGTTTTTATATAAGGTACATACCTCAATAAATCGAGGAATCTGTTGGCATATTCCTCTATATTGAGTTGCCCCATTTTGAGTTCATAAAACTCTTTAGTCTTTTCGTCGAAATATTTTTCCGACAGATACTTCTTCTGGAAGTATTTCTCAAATCGTTCCCAAGACAGGTCCTCTTCGTGAACCCCTTTCACATTCTTAAGGTCTTCCCACCAAATGGAAGACTTTCCGTTCAAGTTGAAGGTGGCCATTTGGGCCTTCATATTTTCTGAAAAACCATGGACTCTAAAATACTTCTTTAGTCCAAGCAACCATGCCTCTGCTTCCTCTCCCTTATTTATCTCACCGTCGAAGGAGGGTGGTTTGGCCTTTCTGAATTCTTTGAATTTTCGACCTTTGGAAGACTTTTGCTTCTTCTATTTTCTTCGGGGATAGGAACTGGTTCTGCTGCTAGAAGAGCCCTCTGAATTGCCAGCTTCCTCCTTAGAGGAATCGCTTGGCACTGGTCCTTTACCTCTGGGGTGGACCTTTTTTGAGGTGCTCCTCTCAGTGTGGCCACTGATATGACCATGTTTCTGAGTTTCAGGTTCATGTTGCATTTGTCTTTGTAGATCAGATAAACTCTGCAGTAAAACTGCGTTAATTTCTGTTTTCTTTTCTTGTTCTTTCATCATCCTTTCATTGTCAGCCTTACCACTTTGTAATTCAACCATGAGACTCCTCACAGTCTCGGCTAGATCTGGAGGGGTCCCTATTGCCCTTTTTTCATCAGACTCTTCGTCTCTATTGTGGGAGCCTTCTCCCACTTCTTGGTGAGTCACCATTCTCCACGTCCGTAAATTCCCGCGGATGATCGTCCGCTTGGGTGAAAAGGACAAACGTTGGTTGTTAGTCAATAGTTAGATACATTTTTTATAACCTACGTATAATTCATAAATCTTTCACATACATACACAATCGGGTTCTCATTTTCAATCTTTGATCCTTTTTGAATTAAGAGGGTTTAAGATAGAGGTTTACTCCCTTTAGGAGTGTTCCAAATGGAGCTTATGCGCAACTCGTTCATGAGCCCAAGCAGGCCAAGTGCTGTAACCATGCTCTGATACCAATTTGTCACACACCCACTATGGAAATCAAAATTTTCGCCTATTCTTTCAGAATCATAATTCCCCAACATAACTATGGAGGCCTAGCTTCAACTAGTTCTTCCCTCGTCTTCTCCCATGTGACCATGGGTCACGACCACTAGTCCAACAATTATGGCGCCTCTTCGCATTTCACGTCGCAACGCTACAAGAGTGTCGAGTCATTCAACTCTGCAAACACCGAATCCCAACCGGCTAGCGGGTGGCCAATAGGAACGGGCAACTTCGCACGGTTAAGTGGAGTACAGGTGGCAAGAGGGAAGTACTCCATGGAAGACAATGTGATAGGAGGGGGCCCCATATCATTAACACACCATACTGGACCCCCCCCCTCCCCCGTTAAAGGCAGAATAACAAGGGGGGTCCGGAATTCGCCTGAACGTCGTTGATCAAGGTGACTTAATCCTGACCATTCGAGAGTTATGCATTCGATTCCGGACCCCCCCCCCTATCGCTAAAGGCAGAACGACAAGGGGGCTCTGGAATGAAGCCTCAACCGTAGATTTGGGCGTGTGGACTCTGATCATCCATATCTGCTCGCCACTTATCCCAATGCGCAATTGCGCCCCAGCTTAATGCCGACATCTCTTCCTCACATCTAACGGTTGTCACAAACTCTGGATACTCTGAAAGGATCTCGCCCATTGATCGAGACTGAATCCTCATGCTAACAGGTGGGAGTTTTCAAGTCTGGATCTCAGGATTTGTGGGCACAGGGGAGCATGCCCTTCGGTATTCCGAGTGCCGAAATGCCAAAGTGTCAAATGGGCCTCGATCGACAATTAGCCCCCTGGGCTATGCCTTGGTCAATATGACCTCTTCTCATATGACCACAGTTTTAATTCCATCGAGATTTATCAAGGCGAGGCCCGACCTCTTGTCAACGGGACTCTCGCATCCCCAATCCCCGATTTCCCAAAGTGGGTAATCTCTCGACACGTAGCCTCCCAAAATCAGATGGTCCAAGTCTGTTTCGGGGTTTCCACCATGGAACGTCCCGATCTCTTGTCACCAGGACTCCTGAGTTCTCGATTCCACATTTCCCAAAGTGGGCAATCTCTCGACACGTGGCCTCCCGAAATCGGACGGTCCAAGTCTATTTCGGGGTTTCCACCATGGAACGTCCCGATCTCTTGTCACCAGGACTCCTGAGTTCTCAATTCCCGATTTCCCGAAGTGGGTAATCTCTCGACATGTAGCCTCCCGAAATCGGATGGTCCAAGTCTGTTTCGGGTTTTCCACCATGGAACGTCCCGATCTCTTGTCACCAAGACTCCCGAGTTCTTGATTCCCGATTTCCCAAAGTGGGCAATCTCTCGACACGTGGCCTCCCGAAATCGGACGGTCCAAGTCTGTTTTGGGGTTTCTACCATGGAACGCCCCTATTTATTGGGGGGTTTACCCTCAGGTATCTCTCTGACAGATCCAACGGCTGTCAGGTTTTCTAGCCGAGATCTGACGACTCAGATTGGTTCCTAATCCTTTGCACTCTCCCACGGCTTCCTGGACATGGAAAATCAATGGTCCAGATACTCTCATGGACCTTGGGGATCTACGATCCCGATTTCTTCACTATTCACGCAGACAAAGAAAAAAAAAGGTTAAGGCATTTTAACGCCCCAACTTCTTCTTCCGATTTGACGGTCGTGAGGGACCACAAATATCCCAACGGAATTTCGTCCGTCGATTCGATACTTATCAGTGTTACTAAGGCCTTATGCCTTCACATCCTCTTTCCAGGTTCTTGATGGCTTTTCCAGGAGAGTATCTCTATGGGGAGGTTTACCCAGGGTACTATTTGAGGCAGATAAGGTATCTCTCTCCCGAGAACCAAACGTGAAGTCTGAATTAGAGCAGTATGCCTATAGGTAGCGATTTATGAAAACATAATCCATACTTAGTCTTTCCATTATAAACATGCAACTACTAGTACTGATCAAAACACCATACATACATTCTTACACTGAAATCATTCACAGTTTCACAGTTTATGAGCATATATGTCAGCATATGAATTTCAAGATGCAAGATGTAAAACACTTATCAGAAACAACACCAGAAGTAAGTGCAACTACTAAGAGGGGTGCTCTTTTCCACCCAACTGTAGGCTCAACGATTCAGATAGGATTTACCACTAGCCACCCCTGAGCTGAGACCACGATGCTGCGAGACTGTGTCTCGGTTTTCTAGTGACCGAGAATGAGGGTTACTCTCCCCCTTCTCTGCTATCACTCACTCTGCATATCTCCAGAGTTCTCTTCCTCCCCTCGCGTATTCCCCAATCGCTTCTCCCTCACACCTTATCCTCTTGCGAGGTTGCGTGTGGCGTGATTTTCCATGCACTGGTCAGGTCTGTACTCCTACGGATGGGTGGTTCACCTCCCCCATCGCTCATTAATTCCTGAGGAGCCATTTACCTACCAGCTTGTGAGACATTTAATTCGGGCCAACGAGCTGCTCTTGGTTCTCTGGGCCAGTGAATTCCAAATACGGTATTGATTTTCGGTGGAAGTTAATGCCACCTTCCCAGGTGCCTTCCACCACCTTTCTCCAGCCATCGTGGTCTCTTTTTCAACATTTCCCCTCTTATATATATATATATATTATTTACATTCATCGACCTTTCTCATAAGGTCCATTCACATTTCTGAGTGTGCCATAGTTCTTGGCCAGTGTAGTTATTTTTACAGTCTGGGGGAAATAGGGTGTTACAAGGTAGCAACAAAGTTTGAATTTTTGGGTAAAAGAAACACCCTAATCTGGTTTCTCTAGTTAGTTATTTTTTAGCCAAAGATAGAAGAATATAAATTTATGATTTTATGGAGAATGGTTGTCTGCATCATTGGCTTCATGACCTTTCGCTAGGTACACAAGCCACAAAGGATTGGAATTCACATATGTGAGAGAAAAATGAAGGTCAATACTCTGAAGAGATAACCATGGGATGGAGAGTACATATAGAATTGCATTGGGTACAACTTAGTTCTTATAAAATACCATCATGCAACTGCAAAAAACCTACAGTTAGCATTCAACTTGTTTTACATAAAATAGATACTATATGTGTTTTGGTAAAAAGTAGATATGTTTTGGTACAATAAGGAATGTATAGTAGCCAACTTGGAAAGGAAGTTCCTCAAAAACTACAGTTAGCATTCAACTTGTTTTACATAAAATAGATACTATATGTGTTTTGGTAAAAAATAGATCTATTTTGGTACAATAAGGAATGTATTGTAGCCAACTTGGAAAGGAAGTCCCTCGATTGAGAGAACCATGTAGAACATCAAGAGAGGACTGAGAGTAAACTGAACTACATAATCAATGAGATCAATAGTCTAAAAACCAACTTCTTCCTTGCATTTTCTTGATGGACTCATTTCGTTAGCGCCCAAGAAAGTGAAGGAAAGAAGAATCTGATAGAGCTGGAGGAGAGTTAATAGGAAGCTGAAAAATAATGTTTAGGTTTTGTTATTTCATGTTGGAATCCACTAGTTTATGTTTGACTCTGTTTTTATGTCAACCTAGCGATGCCATAACTTATTTGGAAATTTCTTGTAGTAACATTTTGTTTCTCGAATGTTTGAATATATGATTTTATCAAGAGTGTTCTATAGTGATAGGCTCTAGATAGCCCCATAGTCTAGTTTTTTAGTTTGTTTCCAAAACACTGGTTTAGTTAGACTCCAATCTCTCTCCCTATGTTGAGTCTTTTTGTAACATTGTATTTTTAATAGAATCTTTCTACGTACAAAAAAAAACATTAATACAATGCTTATTTGTTCTTAAATAATAAAAAACATGGGGCAATAATTTCTAACTCTTAAAATGTAATCAAAGTCTAAATATTCGACTCATAATAATAATTGTGCTACTTAACTTTACCAAGTATCTTTATAGGACAATGTGTCAAACCTAATTACTTATACATCTATGAAAGTTAGGTGTTTAGTGTAATTCTTAACAAATTTGAGAATAAGGTAGTTGTGCCATTTACATATTGATCTTGTTCCACAATTTTAGCTTCAGAGTGTTTGTGTGAAGGAGTAACATATTGAATGTTTGGAAAAATATAGAAAATATAATCTTCATCAACATGTTCATGCTCATTGTTTAAATGGATAACTTCATGAATGGTTGTGGAAACAAAACCATTGATTGTCTCTTTAATATCTTAAAATACATACAAAGCTCTTGGTATATTTACATGGCATAAAAAACACAAGTAAAACAAAATTGTAGTGCATTTTATTGTAGATGTAATAAGATTTATATGCATAAAGTTTTCCCCAAAAAGGAGAAGGGATTTTGTAGTTGTAGAAACATTTTGTTTTTCATAGCATATGTAACTTTATTTTTACATTCATGTGCCCCCAACAATAGACATGCATAGAGAAGGGGAGGGGACTAAGATTAATAAACAAGTTGCAACACTAAAGAGAGGGTAATAGAATGTAGAAGAACTTTGGCCTTTGCTAGGGTTGTTGCAAGATGTACTTGTATCGCCCAACAAACATTTGAAATTTGACTGGGATTTTGGAATGCCAACAATGCCTAAAAAAGTGTCTCTGATGGATTGGAGTGTGCCCACAATGTCCATCATAGTAGTTCATTATTTAGAAGAATATTTTGTGCAAAACAAACCTATATTTATGCATTGACTAAAGCAGTTGAGATCCTTATCTACTTGAGTGCTTGCACTAGTCCTTCACAATAAAATCTTGTCCACCACTTCCCCTAGTTGATTTGGAAAACTACTACCCACCCATTTCTGCAAGTTCATTTCTTCCACAAACATGTTGTGGGTAGGATTCTTTCCAGTTAGCATCTCCAATAACACTATTCCATAGATATAAACATCACCTTTTGTTGTGACATGTCCACCCAATCCATATTCTACATTTAAACATCCTCATCATAAGGTTTCTAATTCAAAATGTTTAATAAAAATATGAAACTCGTGACATTGTCTAACATACCATCTAGTTAAAATAATAGATGGAGGAATGTAGCTCGTGGATCCCTTAAGTAAAAGTGTAGAAGTAGAAGTTGAATCCTCGGAATTTGCAAAACATATGGTTGCAATCCCAAAGTCTATTAAATATGTTGTCATATCTTCACCAAGAAGCACATTGTTTGGTTTCAAATCACAATGGATCACTTGCATGAAACAATGGCGATGGAGATACACCATGCCATAGTTAATGTCTATTGCTATATTCAACCTTTGAATCAATGTCAAACCACTTTATGTTGATTAAGGTTGGTTGTCATTGATGTCAACCCTTGAAGAAAGACCCGTAGCACAAAGGTTTGGGTAATGGACCCAATAGTGTTTGATGTAAATATGACTGATTATTGTTTTTTCATGGTTGATAAGAAGTAAATATGGATGAACTCCAAAGTGGTCCCCT
>ML783119.1:134908-150216 GCA_009831015.1 Picea engelmannii | reverse complement strand
ATGTGGTTTTCTCCCGATTTGGGTTTCCACGTAAAACATTGGTGTACTGTATATGTGTGTGATTGTTTATTTATTACTGCTCATTATTGGATAATAATTCTACATTGACATAACATTTGAAGAAAAATGATTATAATTACGTTATTATTGATTCACCCCCCCTCTTAGTAATCCAACACTTTCTACTTCACCATCAGGATATAACCACTTCTCTAAGCTTCCATTTGGCATCAATGGAAATATCAAAGCTTTCATTTGGAGGTCTGAATAAGAGAATATGACTCTAATCAAATTTTGATGCCTAACTCTACCCAAAACTTTGCACTCCCTTTTAAAAGTTTTGTGAGCCCCTTCATTTTCAAAATTGAGAAGCTTGACAACAATGCTTGTTCCATCATTCAGTACACCTTTGTACAATTTCCCAAAACTACCCACTCCTAACAAGTTGGCATCATTAAATCCATTTGTTGCAGTGATGAGCTATGCATAGGAAATTCTTCGATGCCCCACATTTAAGGATGCCCCAACCTCTATAGGAATATTCCTCTTGTGATTTATTCTACACAAGGTTCCTAGAAATAAACACAATACACAATACAAGAAGTAAGCAAAGTAAGAATGTGCAAGTTTGTGGTGGTGCCACTAACCAGTTGATTCGCACCTAAGTTGAGTAGTTAGAGCTGCATCAACTTACCTAACTCCATGGGCACTATTCCGTGGAGCTAGTTGAACTTTTGACTTTAAGACCTTCAATATAGCATTAATAAAAATCCATTGTTAGATAAAAAAGAATTAATACACTTATCTTTGGGATTGTTGAGTAGAGAAGAGACTCCCTTGTGCAGAGGAAATCCAGTTGAGAAACCACCTGATAACCCTGTAGAGACCCTAAGCTCAGTAGGAAGTGGAAACATATGTTGTGTCAAAGGGAGAAGGAGAGTAACCTTCTCAGATCATCGCAGACTTGGATCCCTATTGAGTCAATTTCCATGGTTGTATCATGGCTTGGCACGGGGGTGGCGTGTTGTAGGAATTGATTCTACAACAAGCCCTAAGGTTGGGAGGAAAAGCGTCCTCTCTCAGTTAGTTGGATTTGGTCATTTATTTATTAGATAAGTAACTCATATGTATTAAATTGACTTATGTGAAAGATTAAGAACATAACGATTGTGTGCTTCTCTCTCTCTCTCTCTCTCTCTCTCTCTCTCTCTCTGTATATATATATATACGAATGCTTGAATCAAGATATTATTGTATGCTTAATCCACGATCTGAATGCAGTAAGGTGAGTGACATGGTGATGTATACAAATTTTTGGTTAACTCATAGAAATGAATGAACCCAAACAATTACTTGTTCCAATACCCCATATGTCATTGGCTTGATGATCTTGCAACCCATGCAAGGTCTGAACCCTAAGTTTGGCAGTCTGTAGAGACTTCAAGATCACATTGAGTCCTCGAAGTTTAGAAGCCGAAGTCTTGTAGGACTCGGAAAATGGCCAAGTCCTTTGAAAGGATGGTTAAGACTCTGTAAAATTAGTGTTGGTTGGCAAGAAACCACTGGCGTTGATCTAAATAGACTGTGAACGTTCATCGATAGTTGGAGTCGTCGTGTCGAAGAGATTTCTCGAGCGTCGTGGGAAGGGCTCCGAAACAGACCTATTGAAGTGAGACCTTCTGGAAGAAATCTCATGTGCGGAGAAAATACCTGGACGAAAAGACCCCGAAGTTAGACTAGCACCAACTGTTGACCATTACGAGCCCCACTAGTAAATTGGAAAAGTGAGTTGATGGGCACCATCAACGCAAAGACACGTGTCAACAATTTTCTAGGTGAATGGATTCAGCGTGAGTCCAGTTGGCTCAGCGTTGACCATTTTTAGAGCATGACCTTGATGGATTCGAAGAGGTCCTCCAATGACCTAGAAGCGTGATTTAGATGAAAGGATGTCATAACGCAGATGTAACCCCCTGGCTGACATAGATTTCTTGTAGGACAGACAATGTGAATTAATGTGAATTAATGTGAATTAAACGTTATACCTTTTGGGTTTGTCGACCATTGGTGAACATCTCATCTCCGGCAATACCCGTCTTGTGCATCGTGTGTCTCGTGCGTTGGCTACAGGGAGTTTGGTGAGGTGCACTTAATGCACCGCCACCCTTCCTCATGTTGCCTTCAAACCTCACGCTACCTTCTAAATGGAATACCTTGTCCGCAATGCCCCTGATGCCCTTTGTCTCTGAGGAGATTCGACCCTTCAATCGCAAAGCCTTTTTGGAAGGCATCCTCCCCATTTCCTGCACAAGCGGGAACAAACGTAGGTGCTCCAATCTCAGTCTCAGTCCCAGATATTCCCTCTCTCCTAGGTATCCTTCTGCTGGGGGGAACAGTTGCAGGATTTGAATGTCCGCCCCTCTACAGGGCAGATATCGGCCGAGGACGGTAGGAAAGTACTGAAATTCATCCGTTGGAGGCTCTAAAAAATAGACTGCAACAGATTCACAATGACTGCATTTCGTATGAGGAGTTTCTACGAGTTTGCATGGAGTCGATCAATATATCTTCGAAGGAAGAAGTGAGGGGGGTCACTAAGTTGCTGGATGAATCAAGACATGTCCTCATATTGAACACCACTATTTATCTTCATCCTAACAAGGTATCCCATTTAATTCAACCCTTATTTAGGGTTTCAATGGTTGGGAATTCGTTGATTTAGGGTTTTGGGTGTTGGGTTTCACTGATAATTCTATTATTTTTTTGTGGTTTCAGATAGCAAGAGCTTTTGAGAAGGCAATGCCCCTTGCTCTGTCACCAAGTAGCGATCCTTACAGGGAGGAGTTGGAGAGAATGGAGAAACAAAAGACAGAGATTGATCGGAAAGCTCAGAGTTATGCCTTGACTGAACTATGATGGGGATTGGGTTTGTTTGGACTTCAGACAATGGGTTTGATGAGGTTGACATTCTGGGAGCTGTCATGGGATGTGATTTGATGTGATGGAACCCATATGCTTTTTTCTCACCTCAATTTACTTCATGGCCGGATATCTATTCTTTCTCAACACATCCACTAATCCCTCACTCAAGAACTTCTTCAATGCTCGCTTCATGGCTAGGCAGAGCACACTAATGGAGAAAAGGAATTTCAACATAGAAATATTTAAAGCGCTTCAGTTGTTATTTAGGCCTAGGCTAAAACCCTCTAATAGTTGCAGGGGTGTCTGCAGCTGCTAGGAGTAGCAATCTGCCTCGCCAATTTCTGCCTTTGTATTTTCTTAACGTTATCATGCAACAGTTTGCATTGTGTTAAATCAATCGGTCTGAACTAGTGTCAAGGCAAATACCATCTAGAGGTTATGCGTTCAACTGCGATAGAATCTTTTGGATTAGGAGTAATGTTCTCCTATTAAATTTACCCCAGGTTTCGTGAAGAAGCTATAATAAGTTGTATAATTAAATTAAATTACAAATTATTAATCTCCCACTAACTATGAATCCTAGCTTCTTGCTCATTAATCTTTGGGTTTCCTTCCAATTATACACATGTTTGTGGATCTTCTCTATCGCTAGTGACCTCTGTTTTGGGTTTTCTCTATCGCTATTGACCTCTGTTTTTGGGTTTTCTCTTTCACCATGAACCTCTCTTACACTACACTTCTCGTCTAAATATATTAATAAATTACAAGCATCTTGAATATTGATATCATTATTTGAAAATCCATAATTTAAACTATTGTACAAAATTAACAAAAGTGAAAAATGCACAGATTTAGCCAAGTTTATAACCGTCACTTAAAACTACTCCATTATGGAGGCCAAATCAAATAACTCTCAAATTAGCACATAATCGTCTTTTAAAACTAAATGAATAACTTACAACCATATTCAAGATCGAGTTGATCACCTCAAAATCCATAATCTAAAACACTCAACAATCAATCCATAATCTAAAACACTCAACCATCATTCATAAAAACAAAGGAATATGCACAAGTCTAGCAAAGTTCGGTGACCATCACTTGCTAAATAAATAACCCTCCAATAATAAGAATGATGAGGTGCATTATAAAAACTAGTCATAAATCATTTAGTAAAATTAACAAAATTATAGGAATTATTGGTTACAAAGAAGTAAAGAACAATATATCTTTAAAGGTTTTTATAATTTTTATTCAATTAAAAAATATTAATTCATGGTAATAATAAGAATGATGAGGTGCATTATAAAAACTAGTCATAAATCATTTAGTAAAATTAACAAAATTATAGGAATTATTGGTTACAAAGAAGTAAAGAACAATATATCTTTAAAGGTTTTTATAATTTTTTATTCAATTAAAAAATATTAATTCATGGTGTTATGTAATAACTTAGCATTGTATGATTCTTTTCATCTCAACTAAAACATTGAATTTTAGATTTAGATTGTTAGATTCAAAGTAATATTTTATTTTTAAATAAAGATTTATAATCATTATAATAAAAATTAAATTAAAATAAAAAAATAATATTAAGATATGCATATCAAGTTTTGATTGTGTTTAATTATGGCAACCAAACACAACTTCAAAACAAAAATTAATAAGTTTAACCATGCTACAACCACAAACATTTTGATAACAAAGAGGGGTGTGGGATACTACAAAGAATAAAATATATTAGCCACACCTCCTTAAGCATTTAAATATAATGTCAAGATATAATGTCTTGACATTATATTTCTTGCAGATAGGAACCCTCCATACCCTAGCTTGAATCTGAATTGTCCAACGTAGAAAATATTGTACCATATTTCAACTCTTTAATCAGATTCTGCTCAAAATGTAAAATAATAGCTCTCTTGAAAGAAACATAAATATCTTCTTGTAGTTTTATATCAATCACTTTTATAAAGTAGTTGTTGCTATTTGACGGTCAACATGTCTTGGAGATGACCATTAATGTATTAAATTAATTACTACTTTTATGTAATAATATTTAATAATAATGTATTAATTTAATACATTAATTTATTATATTAATGTATATAAATTAATGATCTATTAAAATTTTAATGTAATGTACATTATATTGATGTAATACAATAAAAAAAATGTATAAATTAAAGTATAAATTTACATTAATGTATAATGTAAAGTATTAATTAATTAAAATATTAATAATGTAATTTATTAATTAATTAATACATAAATACATTATTATTTAATGCATTGGTAAATTATTAATAAAACATTGATACTATATATATTATTAATACTAATTAATTGATTTATATTGTTAATAAATTATATATATTATCACATTAAAGTAATGTATTAATACATATTAAAGTATTAATACATTTATGTATAATGTAATGTATAAATTAAATTATTAATTAACATTAATGTATAATGTAATGTATAAATTAAATTATTAATTAACATTAATGTATAATGTATTAACTAATTAATTCATTTATACAATATTAATTAATACCATGTTAAGGTATTAATGTACACTAATAAAGTAATACATTAATAATATATGATTAGAATAATAAAAAAAATACATTTAATATATTAAATGTATTAATCAATTATTAATATTTTAAAACATTAATAAAATATTAATTAGATTATAACATAGTACATTAATAATACATCAATAAAGGATGGCTGGTGTGAGCGACTGGTAAATTCAGGAAGCAAAGGTGGCGTATAGTGGTTACCACACCCCCCCATTTTGCAATTGTAGGTTATACCACATTTCAATGTTCCCCCCGACCTCTCTCAACTCTATCCCTTGCTGAACTATCTATCCTGACTGCCTCGGTAGCTCTCTACCCTGCCTCACTCTCTATACAGAGCTTTGGGGCCTTAACTCTGATAGGGAAAAATCGAGGTTATAGAGGGAAAAGGGGGAGCGAACTTCGATAGGGAAAAGTCTGCTTTTAGAGTGCAAAAGTGGGACTCCAATGGCTGGCCTTGCTTCTGGCCTTACTCAAATGGTAAATGAAGTAATAGAAGGTGGCGTTGCCCTAAGGAAAGTCAGTGCCTGACCCTCCTACCTAAGGAAAGCGCAGAGTACCTTCTGAAATTCTCTTACATGTAAGATTCACCGACAGCTCCGACAGCTCCGACAAAAATAGTTGTACTTTAAGCTTAATTAGATTAGTAATACATTATTAAAGTAATATATTAATATAGTAAAGTAATATATTAATACATTAAAGTAATACATTAATAGTATTATTTTTAATACATTAATACTATATATATATATTATTAATACATTAACACTAATGATAACTTTTTACATAAATGCAATGTATAAATTAAACTATTAATTAACATTAATGTATAATGTAATGTATTAATTAATTGAAACATTAATAATGTAATGTATTAAATAATTAACACATTTATACAATATTAATTAATACAATGTTAAAGTATTAATATACTAATAAAGTAATACATTAATAAACTAGAAATACATTAAGGATACATTATTGTATATAATGTAAAAATTAAAGTATTAAAACATTAATGTATAGTGTAACATGTTAAATTATTAACACATTAATACAATAATTGAGAATGACCTTGGTTCACTATGGTTGAGCATGATCATGGTTTCTTATGGTTGAGCATGATCATGGTTTCTTACGATTAGGTAGACCTTAGTTGACTTTGGGAAGGAAAGGTTGACTATGATTGATTGTGGTTATCCTTCACCATGGTTGAATGTGGTTGACCATGACCATGGTTGACTATGGTTGACCAGGGTTTATTATGGTCGACCATACCCATGGTTGACCTTTGTTTACCATGCGGATCTGATTATGGTTGGCCACATTGATTATGTTTAACTATTGACCTTAATGACGTTAGCAATACATTATTAAATTATTACTACATCAATAATACATTATTGCATTGATATAAAGTAAAAAATAAACTATTAATACATTAATGTATAATGTAACACTTCAAATTATTAACTCATTAATACATTAATTGACAATGATTTTGGTTCATTATGTTGACCATGACCATGGTTGACTATGGTTGACCAGGGCTTATTATGGTCGACCATACCCATAGTTGGCCTTCATTTACCATGTGGATCTGATTATGGTGGGCCATGTTGATTATGTTTAACCATAGTTTACTATGGAACTACTGCATTGCAATGTTGATCATGTTTTGTTCATCAGATTACAACATCGGATTTTGTTTATCCCATTGTGACATCAAACTTTGTCCCTCACATTGTGACATCAACTTTTCTTCATCACATGAGATCGTAAGATTATGGTCATCAAATTACGACAAAGGATTTTTTTGGGTCACATTATGGCATCGGAATAATTTTGTCACAATCCAATAGTGGGCTATCAACTTTTCTTCATCACATGAGATCGTAAGATTATGGTCATCAAATTACGACAAAGGATTTTTTTGGGTCACATTATGGCATCGGAATAATTTTGTCACAATCCAATAGTGGGCTATGTTCATCACATTGTGATGTTGGGAAATGTTCATCTCAGTGCAATGTTGGTCTATGTTTGTCACATTACCACATTCAGTTGTTGATATCACATTTCAACAATGGGTTTTGTTCATCTCATTGTGATGTTTCGAAATATCTGTCACAATACGACGTCAGGATACAGGCATTACATTCAAGCATGAGATTATGTTCGTCACATTGCGACATTACTATGGTTGGTAGATTGCAATGTTATTATGTTCGACACATTACGATGTTTGGAAATGTTTGACACATTGCGACCTCAAGATATGTGTGTGACATTGTGATGACAAGGCGATAAACAACACATTGCTACGTCTGGAAATGTATGTCATAATGCGACATTAGAATATGTGCATCACATTGAAACATATTAATGTATAATGTAATGTATTCATTCATTAATACATTTATATAATATTAAGTAATACTGTGCTAAAGTATTAATACGCAAATAAAGTAATACATTATTAGAGAAACAATACAAAAAAATACATTTTAAACATTTAATACAATTAACGTATTAAATGCATTAATAAATACATTGCTAACCTATTAATATTTGAAAAAATTAATAAATTATTAATACATTTTTTTTTTTTTATGCTGGCAGAATCGGCAACTAGGGCGGTCTCGTACTCGCGTGACACGGGGTCGATTCCGACCGCTACCACTATAACCTCCAGGTGCCATACGTATGCCCCTTCCGCATGCACGGGTAAGTCGGGGGGATTTGAACTTGAAACCTCATCGTACATAACACGCTATATCACGACACTTGCCAATTGAGCTGCCCCCCGGGGGCTAATAAAGTATTAATACATTAATGTATAATGTAACGTACTAATTAATTGATACATTAATAATGTAACGTATGAATTAATTAACACATTTATACAATGTTAATCAATACAATGCTAGAGTATTAATACACTAATAAAGTAATATGTTAATAATACATTATTAGAGTAATAATAGAAAAAACTAGATTTTATACATTAATTAAAACATTACTAAAGTATTTATACATTAAAACATTATTGAATTATTAATACAATAATAAAGTAATACATTGATAAAGTGGTAATACATTGGTAATACATTATTAAAGTATTAATACATTAATAATACATTATTGCATTAATCAAATGTAAAAATTAAAATATTAATACTTTAATGTATAATGTAAGATGTTAAATTATTAATACAATAATACATCACTCGACAACGAGCATGGTTCACTATGATTGACCATGACCATGGTTTCTTATGGTTGACCATGAGCATGGTTAACTTTGGTAGAGCTTGGTAGACATTGTGAAGGAAAGGTTGACTATGATTGATTGTGGTTGTCCTTCACCATGGTTGATTGTGGTTAACCATCACCATGGTTGATTGTGGTTAACCATCACCATGGTTGACTATGGTTGACCAAGGTTTATTATGGCTGGCCATGCCCACGACTTTCCTTTGTTGACCATGCGGATTTGATTATGGTGGACCATGTTGATTATGTCTAACCATAGTTTACTATGGCACTATTGCATTGCAATGTTGATCATGTTTTGTTTGTCTCATTACAACATCATATTTTGTTCGTCACATTGTGACATCAACTTTTGTTCGTCACATGAGATCATAAGGTTATGGTCATAAAATTACGACGAATATTTTTTATTGTCACGTTATCGTATGTTGTTGGAATAAGTATCTCAAAGTCCGATTGTGGGCTATCTTCATCACATTGCGATGCTGGGAAATGTTCATCTCATTGCAATGTTTCTCTATGTTTGTCACATTGCCACATTCAGTTGTGTACATCACAATGCGACAATGGGTTGTGTTTGTCCCATTGCAATGTTTGGAAATGTCTGTCACAATGCGACGTCAAGATACATGTGTCACATTAGAACACAAGGATATGTTCATCACATTATGATGACACAGTTATGTTTGTCACATTGCGACATCCATTTATGTTCGTCACATTGTGATGTTACTAAGTTTAGTAGATTGCAATGTTATTATGTCCGACACATTGTGACCTCGGGATATGTGAGTGACATTGCGAGTACAGGGTGATGTGTAACACATTGTTATGTTTTGAAATGTCCGTCACAATGCGACATCAAAATATGTGCATCATAATGGAATGTGATGAAATGTTCATCTCATTCCAATGTTGGTCTATGTCTGTCACATTTCCACATTCGATTGTGTACAACACAATGCGACTATGGGTTGTATTCGTCCCATTGTAATGTTTTGATTTTTTTTTTCACATTGCAACATGAGGATACAAGAGTCACATTGGAACATGAGGATATGGTTGTCACATAGCGACGACAAGGCTATGTTCGTCACATTGCGACATTTGTTTATGTTTGTCACATTGCAACGTTACTATGTTTGGTATCTTGCAACGTTACTATGTTTGACACATTGCAACGTTTGGAAATGTTTGTCACATTGCGATGTTGGGATATGTGCATGACATTGCAACATGAGGAAATGTTCATCACATTATGATGCCAGGGTGATGTGAGACACATTGTGACGTCTACTAATGTTCGTCACATTGCAACATACTATCCACATTATGATGAAATGTCTATGTTCATCAGATTGTGACGTCAGTTTATGTTTCTAACATTGTGACGTTACTATGTTCGACAAATTGTAACGTTACTATGTTCGAGAGAGTGCGACGTTACTATGGTTGACACATTACAACATTACTATGAACGAAAAATGAATTTTTGGCATAGTTTTGAAAAAAATATCTAACTAAGTGTTTCATTTGTGAAAAATATAACTTTGAACTCATGCGATATATTACATAGAAGGAAACTTAAAATCATACTTGTATTTTATAAGTTAGTATTTTTATTATTATTTTAAACAATTTAAGTTAATCAACAAAATAAAAATGTGTCAAAACAAAAGATAACTAATTATAATTATAGTTATTATAATGATAATTAGTTTCCAAAAATGAATTTATAAATATAAAAACATGGTCTAAATCGTAATATTATTATACTTCCCTCTTAACATTTTTAAAGATAGAAAACATTAAAGAACATAATATTCATTACTAAGTATAAACCTACTATTCACTATGACTAAAAACTCATAATGTTATTTATTAAAAAGGCATAATGTTATTTATGTTAATACATAGTAAGATGAAGAAGTTTAATTGACTAGTTTAGCATTAAGAAAATGCAAGATTTCTATTTAGAAAACTCTTTATAATTAATAAATTTAGGACTTAAAAAACTCTTAATAATTGTTAAATTAAAATTTATCGACTTTGTTATATATATATATATATATATATATATATATATATATATATATATATATATATATATATATATATAAAGACTTATTTAAATTATGAGTAGGAATGGTATGTTACTAATTATGGTAGATTAACCATAAAAAAAAACCCAAATAGTATATCTAAATATATTTATGAATACCATGGTTTTAGTGCTTCATATAGACATGTTGGTATAATATTTGTTGTCATTTTATGTTTATGTTGGAATGTTTTTAAGAGTACATCTAAATAACTAAATAATTTTTTTTATTAAATTTATTATTATTATTAATTTAATTTCAAAGAAAAAAAATAACTTATTTAATTTTAAAATAACTATCACTTGAACATCACTCTTATAATTGAATAAGTAACAATACAATATATCAATAATACAAAACATTATTAAATATTTTTTCTTAAGATTTTAAACATGGATTTGCATAACATGGAACCCTAAAATACTCAAGTAACACCAAACTAATATCATTATTCTTTATTCATTCCTGAGTCAACTAATATCAATTAAGAAACATTTTAATTCCAATCTTATTGGCATTTCAAGACCTTTAGCCCATCAATGTTGGGCATTTGGATTCCTCCACTTTAAAATATTCTATGCACAAGAGTCTAGATTATAATATTATTTAATTTTAAAATAAATACTACTCTCACACAACTCTTACAATTATTCATGGATAAGTAACAATACAATATATTTGTAATATAAAACATCATTAAATATTTTTCAGTTTTTATTAATATTTTTAAATATTTTTCAGTTTTCATTAACAAAGAATAATCTTAACTCTAATTTTATTTTAACCCTAATTTTAATAATCATTATTAAGAATTGTATAATGTTTAATGATTTAAAAGGTCACACAAATAAAATTAAAGATAATGTTTAATTATTTAAATCTCTAGTAATAAATTCAAACTTATATTATTTAATGACATGTGTTATGATTTGATTACTTTATCAGTCAAATCGTTGGGGGGAGGGGGGTCCCTTGTCCCACAAACAAGGGGGTCTCATACACCAATTTGATGTGTTGGCTTGGCCGTGACCTTAAAAATAAATCATTATTATTATTCATATTTGTCATTTTATTCACAATAACTTTGCACATTAATTTGTTTGTAACCATGCTTATTATTAGAATCAAGCTCCATATATTCATATGTCTCATTAACCATCTATTCACAATAAATTTGCTATGTAACAATGCTTATTAGTGTAATCAAGTTTGTATTGTATTGATAACTCCGTTATAATTTTTATCCACCTTTTAGTCATTCATATCGTTTATCTTCTTCACGGTAAATGAAACCACGGTAAATGAAACCATAATTTAATATATGACTTCCTTAATTAATAAGGAAGAATATAACGTCTAAATTATTTAGTATGGAGCATTAAATTGGATGACATTTGTCAACATAGACTCAATTGTCTATCAAAATTGAATAAAATTGAAAGAGTTAAAGGCAGTTCGGACTGAGTGTGGAGGATAACATTATGGTAACTCACAACCATCCTTGATTTACTGGTATGGAGTTGATTGCACTGAATAATGCAAGAACTCAGTGAAGGAGAATTTGTTTAGGTAGCATCATGATTTAACACTAACAAGAAATACTACGAGATCTTTCTTTCCATGATTTCAATTTTTATTTATTTTTAATTGGAAAATTAAAGGGATTTGATTGGTCTCCTTATTGATTGTTTGAGTGAATAAATTTAGAGGCGAAAATGATAGCATCTCACTGCGTATGAAAACTGAAAAGAATATTTTCATTTGTTTATCAACTAATCGGATTGGAATTACTCATGAGATTGTTCCAAGAAAAATGGTGAAAGCTACCAAAAATGAATGTACATGGTGGAGATCTTCGTAATGAATGTAAAAAGTTATAATTATTATTCTTTAAATCCTATAAAATAAAAAGGCGTAAGCGAAAACCCAAACGTTTTGAACCTTTGCCGGCAGACGTTTTCTGTGTACGAACTCCCGTTGTCCATCGTGTCAGAGCTCCGGCCGGCTGCCCACTCCACTCGCCCAAACGCCGTTACTGTGACACAAACCTCTGTCGTCTCTCGAATGACAATGAGTTGTAATGCATGGCATAGTTAGCTATCAACTGTCATGCCATGCGCCATGGAATGGATCCATGCATATCGGTTGAAGAATTTGAACTTGTAAAAGGCGGGTTGAAATTTGAATCGGCGATTGATATCTTGCTCAGGTTCGGTAGCAAGCTGTGTGACCCTAAGGTAAGGCGAGAAGCATTCCTTCCTTCTAAATCTGCAAATATCATATATAGAATGTGTGACCTTGGACGCAGTAATCGATCTCGAGAGGAGATGGCAGCATCAAAAGAGTCGATCCTCATGACCATTCTGATATTAATCTTCTTTGTTTCCGCAAACAGCCATGCGATTAGAAATCATCAAAATAGTCGGAAGAGGCAGCGAGCAGAGGTGGACATTGAAGCGCTAGAAGCATTCAAAAGCTCCGTCACTTATGATCCTTTCCAGGCCTTAGCCAATTGGGATCTTTTCAACAAGGTAGAAAGGAGGTTGCAAATGTGGTCGATTTTCATGTTTCATGTGGGCATGAAAGGAGTCAACTGGGATCTTTTCAACCGTCAGGTGCATATTAGACCTGGTTGTAGATCGACATGTGCGATCATTTTTAGTTTCTCTCTCCCTGAAATGGATTTTAGATTGTAGCAATGACAATGCAGTGCCCATTTGATTTACTTGAGGCCCATTTCTTGCTGTAGACTGCAGGTTCCTTTTGATAGACAGAAGGCCATTAAGCTCAGTGGCATGTCAGAGAAGGCCTACACAAGATCCTTGAATGCAATTTAGAATGCTGTCGGTGTCAGGTGATTGAAATTTTACAAACATTTCATTTCTTGATTTCTGAATTTGTGTGATCATGTATTGAATTTTGATTTGTTAACTGGATCACAGGCCAAAGCTAGACATAAGAGAACTGGGAATCCAATTTGGGTGTCTTATATTGATTGGGTTTGCCCAAAGAGCTTTGTCTTCGTAAGTTCAATATTCTATGAAGCACAAGCACTTCTGAAAGCCCAATTGCTTGGTCCGATCAGGCTTTTGTTCTGTTATGGAATTCGTTGCCTGATTATGTGGGAATGTATAAAAAATAAATACAGAGGTCACACTGGCCTCAATCTTAAGCAACGTTCTCATATTTACTTGTGGGTTTGTTAGAGAGACCTAATGCAAGCATAAAGCTTTGCAGATACAAGGAGAGATTTGTAGTTGCTTTGCCCGAGTTTCGGCCTTCAAGTGCTGATTTTAGTCATCCTGTATTTACTGTGGTAGCATTTTACTTATGTGCAAGAAGGAACAAGGTTAGGACAATACACTCATATAAGATGTTTGAATTCTTTGTAACTGGTCAATTATTTAAACAATGTTAAGTTGTTTGAGTTATTTGCGATGAATAATGGCAGTTACCCTGCACTTCACTTTTTGCACAACACTAATTCATGGGGAGTAAAACTTCATTGGATGATGTTGGATGCAGCTAAAAGTGGACAGGACACGATTGATTGGGATCTGTGGTATATCTGACTCAGAATTCTCAAGTGTAAGATTCATCACTGCAGCTCAAGTTTAACCTCCCTGTGCTTGCATCATACAATGATGAAAAGCTTTTGCACAGCATTATGTGCCTTTGTCATAATGCTATTTCCTCTTCTGATCTCTTTTATTATTCTGTATCAGGTTGCAGCATTCATGAATGACCTTTGCTTTGATATTGTTGGAATTTCCAAAGAAAAGAAGGATCCAAAGTCTGTGAAGAATAATAGAGGTAGGACTACACAGGAAGGTCCCTTTGTTTCTCATTTAGAAGAAAACAATCAGCTCCTACATTTAGCTTCTTGCAGTATTTTCTTTAAACAACCATATGAGCTACACATTGTATTGATATAGGATTTAAAGTCAACAACTTATAAATTCTAGTATATCTCTGCAAAAATTTAAATGTTTTGGCACATCTCTTTTGCTGCAAGAACTAAAGAGTAATTGTCTTGACAACCTACCAGACGCTTCAGCCAGATTTGTGGCAGCAACAAGGCTCCCTAGAAAAAATAGTATGCCAGGAAAGTTGAAAGAGTGTGGATGGGGGGTATTTCTTCCAAAATCATCACGATGTGCACTTCTTATTGGCAATCCACGTGGCTGTTAGGCTAATAATTTTGATAATAGATAGTGGCCTTCACATCCTTGAAAGCCTAATAAGCAATTTTCCTAAACATGAGGGATTTTATAACTGACCTTGGTGCTGAAGTTTGCAATCTTTATCAGAGTAATTTCCAATTAAGGTCTTCTAACTGATTTTCATCACGAAAGGTACCTCATGTGGGTTCCTGTCCTGCTATGATTTGTCTATTAGCTGTCTATCTGACTCC
>ML783119.1:40398-77127 GCA_009831015.1 Picea engelmannii | reverse complement strand
GAAGGAGTCCTTATGCAGGAAGGAAAGGTGATCTGCTATGAATCCCGAAAATTGAATGAACATGAGGTCAACTATGTGACTCATGATCTAGAATTGGCTGCCATAGTGCATGCCTTAAAAATGTGGAGGCATTACCTCCTGGGGGGGAAATTTGTGCTTATGACAGATCACTGTGGGTTATGGTATTTATTTGATCAACCCAAGCTCAATACTAGACAAGCTAGATGGATGGCCCTCCTTAGCGAATTTGATTTTGAAATCAAACACATCAAAGGGAAGGAGAATAGGGTGGCCGATGCCCTTAGCAGGAGCATGAGAACAATTCATCTGGCAATAGTGGGTACCTGCGAGACAGATGTCAAGCACAGAGTCAAAGAGGCACAAGAAACAGATCCCTTCGTCTGAAATGTGACCCTGTACCTACAACAAGAACCCGCGGGAGTGAAATACGAAGGCTATCAGACGACCGAAGGAGGTCTACTTACCTACAGAGATCGACTGTACATTCCCAATTGTGACGACTTGAAGAGGTTCATCATGGATGAACTACATAAATGACCCTACACCGGTCACCCAGGATACCAGAAAATGATTTATGCCACCCGAAAACAATTTTTTTGGTCGGGATTGAAGAAGGATGTAGCCAGATATTTGGCCCAATGCATAGAATGCCAACAAGTTAAATAAGAACATCGACACCCAGCAGGACTATTGCACCCTTTACCCATTCCGGAATGGAAATGGGAAACCATTTCCATGGATTTTATCACTGGACTACCAACTTCCACCAAACAGAATGACGCCATTATGGTAGTAGTGGATAAACTGAGCAAGTCCGCTCATTTCATCCCCGTCAAATCAACCTGCAAGGCGATAGATATCGCACAAGTATTCATGAAAGAGGTGTTCCGACTGCATGACATGCCAAGGGAGATAATATCTGACAGAGACACAAAGTTCACTTCCAATTTCTGGAAATCACTGATGGCGGGTTTGGAGACCAAGCTGTTGTTTAGCACCGCCTACCACCCTCAAACTGATGGACAGACAGAAAGAGTGAACCAGATATTGGAGGATATGTTAAGGATGCATGTAATGCATCAACCCAGGAAATGGGAAGACTACCTGCCATTGGTAGAATTTTCCTACAACAACGACTATCAAGCGCCCTTAAAAATGAGCCCATTCGAGGTCCTCTATGGTAGACAATGTAATACCCCAGTCATCTGGAGCAACCCTGTAAATAGGATTTCCTTTGGACCCGACATGTTGAAAGAAATGGAACAACAAGTGACTCAGATAAAACAAAATCTGAAGGTCGCTCAAAACCGACAGAAAAGTTATGCTGATCAAAAGAGAACTCCAAGAGAGTTCCAAACAGGAGATCATGTATATCTCCGAGTTAAGCCCAGAAGGAGTTCCCTAAAAATGGGAGCTTGTGCCAAATTGGCACCCCGGTATTGTGGACCCTTTGAGGTTCTAGACAGAGTGGGACCTGTAGCCTATCGGCTAGCACTTCCTCCCACAGTAAAAGCACATAATGTTTTCCATGTTTCGTTATTAAATAAATATGTACATGATGCTAATCATATAATTGACTGGTCTGTGATCCAGGTGGAACCAGAGGGAGATTTCCTCCCAGAACCCCAATGCATATTGGACAGAAGGGAAACCCAACTCCAGAACAGAACCATTGCATAGGTCAAGGTGCAGTGGAAACATTTTGGCCCAGATGAGGCTACATGGGAAATGGAGGATGCCATAAGACAGGCATATCCGATTTTGTTTACTTCTGTACATGTAATTCATGTTAGTAGCTAAGAACATCGAGGATGATGTTCCTTTAAGGGGGAGGGAATTGTAATACCCTGTTTCCACCAGATTGTAAATATAACTAGACTGGCCAAGGACTATGGCAAACTGGTAAGTATGAATATGTGATGTAAATGGACCTGCAGGAAGAGGTCAATGAATGTGAATAATATTTTGAATTATTGCAGACTGCTGAGAGGGGATGTGCAAAAAAGAGACCACGATGGTGGTGGAGGGCACCAAAAAGGTGGTGTTAACCTCCACCGAGAAATAAATACCGTATTTGGGCTCCACTGGCCCGGAGAACCAAAAGCGGCTCGCTGGCCCTGAAAGTCAATACCTCGCAGGCTGGTAGGCGGATGGCTTTATGAGGGATGGGATGGTGGACCGCCCATCCATAGAGCCATCAGGCCTGATCGGCACGAGGGTAATCGTGCCGCACACAACCTCGCGAGAGGATAAGGCGTATGGAAGAAACGATTGAGGGGGGAGACGCGAGGGGAACTCTGGCAGTTTTTACGCAGAGTGAGTGATAGCAGAGGAAGGATTGCAACCTTCGCTCTTGGTCATTGGCAGACAGAGAGACGCAGTCTCGGAACATCGTGGTCTCAGCTTGGGGGTGGCTAGTGGTAAATCCGTTAGGAGTCGCTGAGCCTACGATTGGGTGGAAACGAGCACCCCTCTCAGTAGTCGTACCCAATTCTGGTGTTATTTCTGATAAGTATTTTTTGTATTGTATCCTGAAATTTATACACTGATATATATATATATATATATATACATATATGTACTCACAACACTGTGAGAGTGTGAATGATTTGAGTGTAAGAATGTCTGTGAATGTTTTCAAAATAATTAATGGACATATGCTGGTAATAGAGGAATCCATACATGACTCACGTCGATAAAAATGAATCTAATCACGCCCAGGTGATACCAGTCCATTCCTGGGAATTTGTTTCCCTTATCTGTATCCAGGAATGGCCCGAAATAGACCTCCTCATGGAGAATTCCCTTCTCAGAAAGGCTTACCAAGCACCTGGAAAAAGGGCGTGAATGCGCAAGTTTCAGCAACCCTATACGAAGAGATATGACCCTCTTGAAATTACGAAATAGCCGCATGAGGATAAGTATTGTTCAATGGATGAAATTCTGTCGAGGAAGCTGCGGTCATTCACGACTGTTAAATTGTAGAAATGAATGAGGGCGTAAATTGCCTTAACCCTTTTTCCCTTATATTTGTGAATAGCGAGGAAATCTGAGTCGCAGACCTCCAGGCTCCATGAGAACATCTGGACCG
The DNA here is from genome assembly GCA_009831015.1 of Picea engelmannii. NCBI lineage: Eukaryota > Viridiplantae > Streptophyta > Pinopsida > Pinales > Pinaceae > Picea > Picea engelmannii. Next base: position 74,015 of record ML783119.1, on the reverse strand, counting down.
TTGGTTTTCCATGTCCAAAGAGTATTAGGAAAGGACGCGGCATCGGGGCCGATCTAGACCGTCAGATCTTAGCTAGGAAACTTGACAGTTGTTAGATTTATCGGGTGATAGACGAGGGTTAAGCCTCGTGAACTCGGGACTCGCAGGGTCGAAGTCCAAAAGTTGGACACTTCAAGTCACGAGTGGCGAGGTCGCGAGATGATCATAGTTGTCCATCTGAAGAGGACAGGTGGTGGAGATCCGAAGATCTCGTGAACTCGGGACTCGCAGGGTCGAAGTCCAAAAGTTGGACACTTCAAGTCGCGAGTGGCGAGGTCACGAGATGATCATAGCTGTCCATCTGAAGAGGATAGGTGGCAGAGATCTGAAGATCTTGTGAACTCGGGACTCATAGGGTGGAAGCCCGAATATTTGAGCCCAAGAGTCACGAGGCGTGAGGTTGCGAGGTACGGAATCTCGGCACCTCGGCACTCGGGAGTTGGAGCGGAAAAGAATTGTGCCAAAAGGTCGCGAGGCGCGAGGTTGCGAGGGTACGGAAGGTGAGAGTACGGAACCTCAGCACCTCGACACTCGGGAGTTGGAACGACAAAGAATTGTGCCAAAAGGTCGCGAGGCGCGAGGTCGCGAGGGTATGGAAGGCGAGAGTACGGAACCTCGGCACTCGGGGGTTTGAGTTGCAAAGAATTGCATTCGAAAGTCACGAGGCGCGAGGATGCGAGGTGATGAAGCGGCGAGTAGCTGCGAACCGTCCATCTGGAGAGGACAGGTGTCAGAGATCGGGGATCTCGGAACCTCGGAACTCGTGGATTGAGAGCCCAAGGTTTGGGTGCAAAGGGTAGTGAGGACACAAGCTGCGAGGAAGAGTTAACTGTTGGATCTAAGTCACGGATGACCGTTGGATTTGCGCGTAGGGTCGTGCATTGAATCTCGGCACCTCAGGTATCGGAGGTTGGAGAACCGAAAGTTTGATACCATGAGGAGCGAGGTCGCGAGTAGTGAAATTCCTCGAGGAAAATTCAGCGAGTTGACTGATCGTCGGGTCTCGGGGATCCAAGAACCCCGTGTTAAATCTTCGAACTCACAAAGTCACGAGTTCCGATTCCCAATAAACCAAGGGGGGGGAATCGCGCGAGAAAACCTTGGGAGCGGATGTAACCGTAGTTGGCACACCTGCGTCAGGTGGGACATAAAATTACGGTTTGGTACAGAGATTCAGGTAGGTAAATAGAGAACCTATGATTCGGGGATTGGCACCTTGCTGCTACAAGCTCCGGGGAGTCTCATTAGCGAGAATTCAATCGAAATTTTTATTTTGATGGTAGTGGGTGTGTTACAATTGGCGTATGAGCAGATAGGAAGGGTGGATTTACCTAAGCATGGCTACAGTAGGAAGGCAAGAGTAGCCCCTCTGCAATAAGAAATCGGTCGAGTCTTTTAGCAATACTTGCTGGTCCTTGACGTCCGTTTCTCCAAGTAGGCAGGAGCTCTGCTGGCTTCATGTCAATCAAAGCATTTTTATAAAAAATATGTTTAGCTTAATAGTGGATCAATCGACGCCTTTTCTCCCCACATTTCTTTTGGACTGGTAATTAAATTAAGATCTCCAGCGAGTATGAGGTTCTTTTCCGCCAATAAGACCAGATCATCAAGTCGCTGCCAGAAAGATTTACGGTCAACACATGGGCCATATACATTGAGCAAATTGATAGGTCTGTTGAGTTCGAGGCAGTTCCCTGAAAGTAAAATCCCCCCTGGACTGAGCATCGGAGAAAGGTAAAAAATGGTAGGGTCCCAAGAGGCTAGTAGGCCCCCTGAGTTTCCCACATAACTTGTTGTGTAGGACATCCAGCTTGGGCGAAACTGATGCAAAAAATCCTTGGCCACTGAAGCATCCACTAGTGTTTCTTGTAGGAAAATGATTGACGGTTGAGTCTACTCAAGGAGTCTTCACATGGAGGCTTGTTTCAGGGGTCCTCCAACCCCTCTGATGTTGAAGGATAAAAGGATCATGATTTCCCTCTAGCAAGGGCTTTTAAACATCTAAGCGCCCCTTGTGTTGGAACAGAATTGGTAGATACCGTTGACGACGATCCAACCATTGTCCTCTTGCGCGCACTGCGAGTTTTTAGTGGCGATAGTTCAAGCCCAATACCTCTTGACCAGGTAGGATCCAACTCTGGTGAAGGAATAACTCTTGAAGATGAGGGAAGATCAGAGCGTTGTATGGTAGGTTGAACAAGATTTTTTCCATGATAGGTATGGATGGGGATCGAATCAAATGGGAGAAAGGTAACAGGGGTAGCATCCAGAAGCAGGGTATCTAGTTGGGTTTCAGATTGGGTCGACTCTGTGTAGCCAGCTAGGGTGATAGAATCTCGAGAATCTTCTGAAACTGTTATAGGATCGGTCTCCGATTCTCTAGCAGGAAAAAGTAAGGGGTAAGTAGTGTTGGTGATGATTGGTGGAATAGGCTCAGATGGGTTTGGCAGGGTAGAGGTGGGTAAAGGTGGAGAGACATGCTGAGCTGGTAGGGAAACCGTGGGATCAGGAGGCATAATATTGTCAGCCTTCTCAATAATGAAGAGCCTGTCCCAGGCTGAGAAGGTATTGTAAAGTGATGGACAGAGTTGTTGGATCTTACCCACTAATGCGACGTCCGATGTAGAGTCATCCCTTCGAGTACAGGGAGCCTCCGATGGCTGTTCTGGTGAAGAGATGTAACCATTGAAATTCGTCTCTTCCGCTGGATCCAAGACCGCATCAGGAGGGGGGAACTTTGAGCAGTCCCTTCGCAGATGGCCAGTTCTATGGCAGAAAGAGCAGCGAAACGGAATACCAAGGTAGTCCAGTCGCTGTGAGTAAAGTTGACTACAACAGTCTATCTCCAAGACTTCAGAAAGTCCAGCCTGAATATCTATGTCCACATAAATCCTCGCCATTCTTCTATCTGATGCCTCTAGTAAGTTTGAATCCACCTTTAGAAAACATCCTAAGGATGCTCCAATAAGTTCTAGAGATCGCTAGTTCCAGATTTGCAGTGGGAGGCCTAGAAGGAGTACCCAGATGTGCTTGTGGCTAAAGAATTCTGTGGAAGGGTTAAAGCCAAGTCTCCAGCGTTTGAGCATGAGACTTCCCCCATCGATAGGCCAGAAGCTTCCCAGGATCAATGCAGTGTCTTCTGGTGTCTTGAAGATAAAACCTAGCCATCCGTGTTGAAGCAAATGTAACTTGGGCAGGTAGCCAAGGATTGGTTTCCAGGTATTAGGAATCCAATCGTCAAGCTTCTGCTTACATTTTTCTTTATATGCGAACCGCCCTACTAAAGCGCACAGGGCTAGGTTGCAGGCTTCTGAAAGTCCAATATCCATTCCAAGTATGAGCTTGGGATGTCTTCGCTTGGGTTTCCAAACCTTTTGTGGACGCTTACGAATGCCAGGATTTTTGAAAGAGGGTGAGTCGTCCGAGATCCTGCTTCCTGGATGAGAAAAACTCCCCCTGTATCCTGTTCCAAGCTATTTTAACCCCTCATGACTTTGCTTCAGTTTGCCAGGTGAGCTAGCTTGAGCTTCTTCTAAATGGGTCTGAGAAGTTTCGACACTCGCAGGAGCTGCAGATAGATGTGTCAAATTTGCAGTGTATGTTGGAAGTGTGGGTCTGGAATTCAAATGTGGAAGCGCGCCAGAACGATTATTAAAACGGAAATGATTAGTGCAGAGGTCATCTATCGATGCTAGGAGTTCCGGGTGGTCCCAAGGGTCTCCTAGGCTCTTTGCAGAAGGATTCGAACACTTAGGCTCCATTGAGCAGCTTCAATAGATTCCAAACGGACAAAAGGATCAGTCAGTAGGGAGTGGCCCCATCCTTTCTGGCAAGTCAAAGGTAAAGCATAAGGAATTATAAGAGAGAGGAGATCAACAAAGAGGCACACAGAGGAAGTCAGAATGATCAGATAGGAGTCAGGAAAACGGTGATCTTGGAGACAGCAAAAAAGCTTAAACAATAGCTCAAAAGACGGATTCCGGGTAGAGCTTTCTGAAGTCAAGAGTGTAAAGACAGATAACTGCTTACTAGGTGAAACACCTTGAAAAACTGGAAAATACCTCCCACAAGACGCCAAGTGAGTGGTAGGAGCAGTCCGACCATTTCTAAAAAAGAGATAGTCCTATCAACGCACCGAAGTTCACTCCAGTCAAGAGGGTTGTACGAAACATTCCTATCAAACACAGAGTCGTTTGTCATTCATGGGCGCCAAAACCAGTTCTAGGTTCTGTCTTTCATGGGCGCCAAAACCAGTTCTAGGTTCAAAATCGCCATTCCCCCTCCAGTTGTGCTAGTTGTGCTTCGCCAAACCACGTGACTTACTTGTTCACGTTTTCAATTTAAAAAAATTGAAATTCAATTTTGAAAAATCCCAAAAAACTCCATACCTTAAGTTTTCATAAAACCATACGAAATTTCCTTTTGGAAGATCGGGACGAGTATTTCCTTTTGAGAGATCGGGGCCTTTATGACGCTCCCTACGCTAATACATGCCAGCGTTGAGATTCCAGAATTTAAATATTCATAAGTGTATCGAAAACAACGCTCCCTTCACAGGTATAGCCCAGTGCTGAAAATGAAAACGACGCTCCTTCCAGTCATATTAAATATTATGCTAAACCAGCATCACTCTGATACGATTTGATAACCAACAATGCATTATACCCAATAACGTACTCGCCACCAAGAACGTAAAATCAACTGCATTTGCTCAGAAAAAATATCTAATGATTCATACAACCACAACATGCGGCCTTTTTCCAGTCTGCATCTTTCTCACCCTCTGATACCACTTGTTGCAATTGAAAACGCAGAAAACACAATCACACAGATTATAAACACAATTTTTATGTGGTTTACTCAAACATTGGGCTACGTCCACCAAGGGAAGGCATCAGTCCACCAAGGGAAGACATCGGTTGTCTTATTATTCAGATAATGGAGATTACAACAGCTCACTCATCCTCCTTATCTGCCTCTACGGGCTTACATAAATTTATATACATTTACACAAGAAACTTGGTCTCAATAGTTACAACCAATGTTGAATAATAGGATCTCAATTTTCTATCCTTGAAATTTGTTGTAACCGTTTAACCGTGCTCTCTGACTCCCTTCTACGATCTGGGTTATGACGAATAGAGAACTGAACTGGCACAGGAGGAGAGTAAACAAAGCCTGGGGTTACACCAAACAAAGAACTGAACCAGCGCAAGAGGAGAGGATACGAAACATAACATTGGCACGTTCAATTCGAATGCGAGATATGCGGAGTTGGGTAGAACGTAGTAGCAATGTTGGAGGTGCATTAAATCATGACCACCGCACGTAAAGGATGATGAATTGTGAGTCACAGAGAAATGCAGAGAGAAAAGATTAGAACAGTATATTCAAATGTATGAAGAAGTACAAAACAGAACCGAAGTAAGTTGTAGTACAATAGCTGAGCTTAAATATGCTCAAGCAAGACAGAAATAGAAAGTACAACTGTCCAGTATAGCTGGTAGTGTACAGTCAGACTGTTGAGGGTACAATATATTTAACACTCCCTCTTAGACTCAACAGTTACAATCATCAGCACTGACTATGCCTAAGTGTTGTCGCTGGAAATCAAAAACTGACTTTCCTAGTGGCTTAGTGAAGATATCAGCAAGCTGATCTCGAGAACCACAAAATTGTAGTGCAATGTCACCATTATTGACTAGCTCGCGTATGAAATGAAACCGAGTGTCAATGTGTTTACTTTTCTTATGAAACACATGGTTCTTGGATAATGCATTTGCTGATGTATTGTCACAGAAAATAGGAGTTGGATCCTTTTCTGTTTGTGACATGTCTTTCAATAATCTTCTTAGCCATACAACTTGACAAGAAGCTGAGGTAGCAGCTACATACTCTGCCTCTGCAGAAGATATGGATACAATTGGCTGCTTCTTCGATGCCCATGAAATCAGGTTCATGCCCAGTTGAAAAACATATCCTGATGTGCTTTTGTTTTCATCTAGGATGCCTGCAAAGTCACTATCTGTGTAACCAGAGAGTTGATTACTATCAGATTTACTGTACCATAAACCGAAATTGAGAGTTCCTGCAACATATCTCAAAATTCGTTTTGCCATTCTCCAATGAGAATCTTTTGGTGATTCCATGAATCTGGAAACAAGGCTAGCTGCATATATGATGTCAGGCCTAGTTGTTGTAAGATACAACAAACTGCCTACTAAACTTTTGTATAAAGTAGAATCCACTGTGGGACCTTCATCATTCTTGCTTAATTTTGTGCCTAAAGGTATGGGAGTTTCTGCTGGATTGCATCCTGCCATGCAAAACCGTTTGATGATGTCTGCTGCATAATTTTGCTGACAGACAAAAATGTCTTTGGTTGATTGATGAACCTCAATGCCTAAAAAATATTTCATTATGCCAAGATCTTTCATCTCAAACTCAGATTGCATGGCATGTTTGAAATCTGTTAGCTCTAGATTTCCTGTGTAAATCATGTCATCAACATATAAACATACAATTAGTATTTTACCGTGCTGATCTGTTTTGGTATAAAGTGTTGGTTCATTTTGGCTTCTGCTGAAACCACTTTTGATCAGATAGGTGTCAATTCTGTTGTACCAAGCTCTTGGAGCTTGCTTTAAGCCATACAAGGCTTTCTTCAACTGATACACTTTGGCTGGGTGCTCTTGGACTTCAAATCCAGGTGGTTGATCTACATACACTTCTTCTTCTAAAAATCCATTTAGAAATGCTGACTTGACATCCATCTGGTATACTTTCCATTTGTGTTGTGCTGCTATGGCCAATATAGTTCTTACAGTGTCTAATCTTGCTACTGGAGAAAAAGTTTCACCATAATCAGTACCTGGTTGTTGTGAGAATCCTTTCGCAACAAGTATTGCCTTGTGCTTTTCAATCTGTCCTTTTTCATTTAGTTTGGTTTTGTAAACCCACTTGACACCAATAGTTTTCTTGTGTCTTGGCAAATTAACAAGATCCCATGTCTTGTTCTTCTCAATGGAGTCAATTTCTTGGTTCATGGCTTGAACCCAATGTGGCTCCTTGGCTGCTTCCTTAAAGGATGTAGGTTGACATGACATTAAAGCAAAAAAATTGTGTTGCTCAAAGTCATCCCACTGTTGATGGATTTCTCTTAAACTTCGAGCTCTCTGATTCTGTGGTTCAGAGAATGATTCTCTGCTAGAAGTTGAGGTATCCTGTGAGTGATTTGGTTGTCCTTGGACTTGCATTCTTGGAAGAATGGGTTGAGGTACTTGTTGTTCTGAATTTCCTGTGTTTTCAGAACTTGGCAGCAATGGATTTTGACTGTCCACTTGCTGGTTTTCTGAATCATCCCAGAATTGGTTTTCCAAAAATTGTACATCTCTGCTGAGAATCAATTTCTTGGTTATGGGATTGTAAAGCCTGTAAGCTTTAGATGTTTCACTGTAGCCAGTGAAAATACATTTTTCACTTCTGTCATCAAGATTCTTCCTTAATTCGGAAGGTACGTGTGCATATGCTATGCATCCAAATGTCCTGAGATGAACTACATTGAGCTTTGTCCCACTCCAAGCTTCTTGGGGAACTTTCATCGGTAGACTGGTGGTTGGTGATCTGTTCAACAGATAGACTGAGCATGCTACTGCTTCAGCCCAAAAAGTATTTGACAAGTGTTTTTCTTTAAGAAGTGTTCTTGCCATATTCATGATGGTCTGATTTTTTCTTTCAGCCACTCCATTCTGCTGTGGAGTATACCTTGTTGTTGCTTGCATGATGCCTTGAGATTTGCAGAAAGTTGCAAATTCTCTGGAGTTGTATTCTCCTCCTCCATCTGACCTGAGTACTTTGAGAAATTTACCACTCTGTTTTTCATCTTCAACTTTGAATTCTTGGAATTTTGTAAATGTTTCAGACTTGTGTCTGAGAAAATATATCCAGATTTTCCTGCTGAAATCATCAATAAACGTTAGAAAGTAAAAACTACCACCTATTGACTCTGTTTGCATTGGTCCACATAGGTTAGTGTGAAGAAGTTCAAGATGTTGTTTGGCTTGATTGGAAGACTGTGGAAAACTGGTTCTCTTGTTTTTTACAAGTATGCAAGACTCACATGGGGGAATTTGCTCTTTAAAAATAGGTAGACCTTTGACCATGGAGTTTTTCTGAAGTAGACTTAGACTCTGAAATGGTAGATGTCCAAATCTGGTATGCCAAACCATTGTTTCATTCAGGGTTGAGGCACTCTGTGCATAAGGTTGACTCAATTTTGCAGTTCTGAGGGTAAGGGGAAACATCCTATTTGGAGTCATATAGATTTCAGAAATCAATTTTCTGCTGGGTTTTCTATCATAGATTTTGCAAGATACTCCCTCAAAAAGTACCTTATATCCTTTTTCAATGAGCTGTCCTACACTTAACAAGTTATGTTTCAAGTCTGGAACATGATAGACATTAGATATGTCTTTCTTTACATTCTGTTTAGTAAGAATAGGAATAATTCCTCTTCCTTGAACTTTGACTAAATAGTCATTTCCAAGGGTAATATCAGATGAAATTGAAGAATCAATGCTGGAAAGTAATTCTCTGTTACCTGTCATGTGATTGTTGCAGCCACTGTCCAGCAACCAGAGATCTTTAGGTTGTTGTTCAGTTTTGTGGCATGAGAGAAACATACCTCCTGAGTTTTCTCCCGTGTGATTTGACACATGTGCTCTGCCTGAGAGCTGATCTACTTGCTTCTTCCTGCATTCAGATTCATAGTGCCCATACTTTTTGCAATAAAAACATTGAATGATGGATTTGTCATTCGACCTTCTCCCTCTGCCTCTTTGAGGCTGGAAATTCTGATGTTGATTTTGTTGTTGATTTCTGTGACCTTGGAAATTGGGATTGGGATGTTGTTGTCTATTTCCACCACTGGTATGAGGGTTACCCTGATTGTGCCCTCTTCCTCTACTTCTTCCTCTGCCTTTCCCTCTTCTAAATGAGAATTGAGATTGGAAGGCATTTGAGATTGACTCATCTGTGAGATGTAGTCTTGTCTCATGTGTCACCAGAGAACCAATTAGTTCATTTGTTGAAAATCTTGACAGATCCTTGGATTCAAGGATGGCTGTTACAACCATTTCAAATTTCTTGGGTAGACTTCTGAGAATTTTCTCAACTATTCGTTGATCAGTTATGGTTTCACCTATGAGTCTAATCTGGTTCACGATGCCCATGACTCTGGTCATGAACTGATCTACAGTTTCAGACTCTGTCATCCTGAGAGTCTCGAATTATGTCCACAAGGACTGCAGTTTAACTGTTTGTACCCTGTCATTTCCTTGGTAGGAAGATTTGAGGATGTCCCAGGCCTGTTTGGAAGTACCAGCGCCTGTGATTTTCGAAAAGATCGAATCATCCACAGAATTCTGTATCCAGAATTTCGCTTTGTTTTCTTTGGTCCTCAGAGTTGCCTGAGCAATTCTCTGCGCATTTTTCATGGCAGTGACGGCGGCTGGATCTGGTTCCACATATCCAAGATCCACCGGTTCCCAGCACTCTTGTGCTTGCAAGAACGACCTCATTCGAAGAGACCAAAATTCGTAATTCTTACCAAGAAGAATCGGACCCTGAGTTGGGCCGAGATTGCTAGACGACGCCATATAAAAAAAATGGCAGAAAAAATAGAGGGAAAAATTCGTATTTACCTCCGATCTCAGAAACGCCGATTTGCCGATGGCCGATGGGAGCTTATCGGGATTGAATTGGCCCTTGGTCTCCTTGCAATGTGACCACGCGCTTTAATGTTAAGGCGCTACGGGCTTTTTCCGTTCCTTTGTCTTTCAAATCGCCGAAATGTGTGAAAATTGCCTTTAGACAATTCAATGGTCCAGATCGTGCTGCGATCTGACGGTCCAGATCTTATCGGGATATCGCGAATCGGGATTTTGCGAGTTCTGATGTCGAGGTTTTCTGTCTCCTCAACTCCGCGATCGCCGATTTTTCGATGGCGCTGTCCTGTCGGGACTTTTCCCAATGGATTCGATCTGCGACACGCGTCCTCAACAGATGGACGGTCGTGATCCCTTCTCGCAATTTCGCGATATGATATGTCCCGGACCTCTTGTCTCCAGGATCCGTGAAATGCCGATGCGTCGATTGACTCGTTTGACGAGATGACGTGAGCTGGGCCCCACGATGGAGTTTACCTCCTGTCGGGATTTCGGGGTTCGGAGTTTTGAAGAGCTTGTGTTTCTTGTCCTCAAGATTCGCGATTTGCCGAATCTCGATTTGCCGATGGCCCTATCCTTGTCGGAACTTTTCCCGAGTCCCCGGATTTACACCACGCGTCCGGGAGAGATGGACGGTCCTGATTCCTCCTCAGGATATCGCGACTTGCGATGCTCCGTCGACACAATGTGTCTGTCAACTTGAAACTCCGAATGCCGATACGCTGACGGTGCCCTCGATGTCCGCCACGTGTCCGGTCAAAATAGACGGCTTAGATCTGATCGCGGTTTCGCGTATCTCGATTTCGCGAGTTGCGATGACAAGTTTCTTTGACAACGTGAAACCACGAAATCCGAAATGCCGACGGGAACTACGATGTTCGCCACGTGTCCAAGAGAGATGGACGGCTAAGATCTAATCGCGATTTCGCGAGTTGCGATGACAAGTTTCTTTGACAACTCGAAATCGCGAATGTCGATATGACGATGCGTTGAGCTGCTGCCACCTGTCCTCTAAGATGGACGACTCACAAGCCTTCTCGGGATATCGCGATATCGCGTATCAGAGTTTGTGGAGAGCAGTTTCCTTTGCTCGTCCAACTCACGATTTTGCGATGGAATAGGATCTCGCCACGTGTCTCTTGATGGACGGTCAAGATGACGTCGGGATTTCACAAATCAAAAAACCTCCGGTGCGCCCCAAACGACTAACCGTCGTGCAAATTCTTGCTGATCTAACGACAGTCGAGCCTGTGTGCAAGATCTGACGGCTGAAATGATTTCGCCCTCTCCGCGCTCTCCTCGTCCCTTCTGAACTGGTTTCCCGCCTCAGATCCGTTCGCAGGACGAATTTTACGGCCGCAGTGGCTGTTCTTTGCACCTGAGATGCGTTCTTTACACCTGTGGGAGAAAGATTCGTGAATCTTTCAAAGTTTTGAAAGAATTTCACGATTTCTTCGTTATCTGCTACAATCTATGACAGATTTGAGCGATTTCCAAGAATCTTTAAACGATTCTGCCTTCTGTTTGAATCTTTAACGAATTTAAGCGAAATCTTCAAGTTCTTTAAACATTTTTCGTTCTGTAGCTCTTCTGCGTCAATCTTTGACGGTTCTTTGAAAAAAAATTGTGCAGGTTTCTTCTTTTGCGTTCTCTGCTGCCTCCGCAAGCTTCTTGCGACGATCTTTTAGAGAGTCTTACGGGCATCTCTCCAAGCCTTGTGAAAAGTCTGTGTCGCGTGCTCTCAAGATCCGTGAAGCTCTATACTGTGTGGATCATGTTGCTCTCCGGTCTGTGTGAAGAGGCTTACTGCTGTAGCTCTGATACCATGATGAATTGTGAGGCACAGAGAAATGCAGAGAGAAAAGAATAGAACAGTATATTCAAATGTATGAAGAAGTACATAACATAACCGAAGTAAGTTGTAGTACAATAGCTGAGCTTAAATATGCTCAAGCAAGACAGAAATAGAAAGTACAACTGTCCAATACAACTGGCAGTGTATGGTCAGACTGTTGAGGGTACAATATATTTAACAAAGGAGGAATGACATGCTAACGGAGTCTGGAAACGGAAACGACAATATGGGACGTATGCGGCGATCGAGAAACTCAAAAGGTATAACGTTTAGCTTTCTCCAATGTGGATTACTTCAGTTCGTTCAGAGGGATTAAACGGATTAAGACCACACAGTTATGTAAATTACTTTGGCTCGGACTCAACTATTTGATAATAAATTCTCCTATACAGCTACACAACTATGCTCAACTGTTTGATATTAAATTCTCCTTCACGCCCACTATCCAAATGTCGTGCTGCAGGAGTTATGCTTTGCCTGAAATTGTTAGTCAGTCGTTTCAAGTGGAGGCATTCAAGGCGGGGTTCAAATGAGGTCAGTGCGACAACCTGCCGGGATTCCAGTGATTCCATATCCATGGAGCGTTCCGCTCCACGCTTGCTCAATTCCCTGTTCTGGCTCTTGCAAATTCTAAGTTGGCGGTTTCTGGATTAATCAGGCATTGCTGGCCTGATTCCTTTCCTCGGTTGCCAACATTTCTCTACCCATCATTCGAACACACCACTGCAATGTCTTGCTTGAGCTCTACATTTCTTTGAAAAGTATGGCTTGGAAATGGGCATTGGATGAGCTCAGAATCATTACTTTTTTCCTGGGTTTGGTACATCCTTTGACGTTTCTTCCTGTTGTGTTCTTGTTTTTGTCAACAAAATTTAACCACAAATTTAGGATTGACCATTGGTTATAGCGATGGGTTCAGTTGAGGTGATTAGTTTAGGCCTTGTTTCAATTGTGGTCCAGGGAATTTGTTTTAGATACTTAGTAGAACGATTTATTCAAACAGTAGCTATCTATGTACTCATGTCTCCATCTATCCATATTTATGGTACAAATTCCGAAATGATGGTTTGACTCCGTCCTGGCCTTTCCCCACCGTCATTCCATTCGCTATACTAGTTCAGAATTCCTGTGGCATGGTCAAGGACAGAAAAAGGTGAAAAATATGGGAGTAGTTTATTTATTAGATTTTTTTAACTGTGTTTGACAATTATCATTGGAATCAGGTGGAAATTGTAATTTCCATTGTTTGAATCACAGTTTTTTTAAATGTACATATGAATTTAGTATCCTGAAAAACTTTTTATCCACATAAATTGCGCAATCTTAATAATTGATATCTATAATTCTATCCATTCTTCTAAATTTTTGAACAAAATTGATCAGAAAACTATCAACACCATATCGACAGAGTATAGGGATTTTAACCTACCTAGGGGTGGACCGTGAAACTTGGAATAGTAACCCTGTAATTTCATTCCAAGCGCTAGTTTTCGAAGGGTGCAGTTCCTTGCATGAGCAACTAGGAATATTCCTTGTTAAATCATTCCAACCACAAACTACACAGTAATCCCGTCTCCTCTCGGCAAACACATTGACCTGTTCAGAATCAAACACTTGTGTCACTGTCTTATTATGTCCCTACTATAACAGGGACATTATGTTTCGAGTTATTTCCATTATTTGGGCGCATGATTCCCGAAGCATTACTACATAGTTTAACCTAAAGTTTCTTACTATAACGTTTGCATAGGATTCCGGAGCCAGGAGGGTGATGGCGGGATGTCGTCAACCTCATTAATTGTTTTCCTCGGTTGCCGGTTCGTTTCTCTACATTCATGCCCTGCAACGCAACACCAAAACATTGCATGGCCATCTGCATGTCCTTTTCGTGTGCCCTCGTCTTAACAATTTATATGCACCTCCTCCTTATTTAAATGCTACTACCGCCATCTTCTCTAGACTCCACAGTTAAAGATACTTGCAATTTACAGGCTCTTCTTTCTGCCCTTTGTTACACTGATTTTTCCGTAGCCATGCCGTTGAGGGGGGTTTGTTTTGTTTGATCAATTGAAGGTGTTTCGTTGCAAGGGAATTCCTAGCGTATATTACTACATAATTCATATAGAAGCCAAGCATTTGCGGAGGTCTCGTTTTGCTCAGTGCTTCATTCATTCCTTTGCTCTATCTTGATCTAGCTTTTGTTCTGAGGACACTCTCGTTGAATATATTAAGCTTTTGTTTTAAGAGGTATCTCTAAAACTCGTCTTTAGTTTTTGTTGCTTAAATTGTGAATAAACTTTATTTAACTAGTAAGGTAATCAACTGTGGGGAGAGGAGGAGAGTCTCATGTGAGATCTTACAATGTCGTCTTAGGGATTCAATCCAGTGAAGTACAAATATATGTTGGGTTGGATGTCAAGGGCCAAATAGGCATTATTTAACCGGTATCACCATCATTTGATTGCAGATAATAGAACGAGGGGTCTGATTAGTGTGTTGCTGAATCTAGTGGTGCTTCTCTGTTCATTCGTTTTTTGTGTTTCTGTCCATTTTTGTTGGGGGACACCATTTGCTGAATATTATATTAAGAAGCGCATCTTCTGAGGTGACTATAATACTCATCTTTAGTTTTTGTGTGAACAAATTGTATTCAACTAATAGCATTATCAATTCTGGGAAGGGGAGTTGTGTGAGAGTGATTTTACAAGGACGTCGTAGGGATTCAGTCCAATGGACAAATATATGATAGCCCTTGGTGATCCAAAAAGGATCTAGAGAATTTTAAGACAACTCAGAACACACAAAAGCAAATCAGAACGCTCATAATGGCTTCAACAGACAACACAAGGGCAAAAATTCAAAGTTCCTAAAACTCAGTGAAAAGGGCATAATCACGAAGAGCACTTTGCAATCTTTCTAACGGCGCAAACAACTCGTCAAACAGAGTTACGGATCAAAAGTTATAAGCGGTCAAAGTTCAATGAAACTTGGTCAAAAAGGCAAAAGTCAAAGTGACACGTGGCACCACCGCAAGGGTGACATGTGGCACAATTGAGTTGGCAAGATAACGTCGCAAGGATGGCAAACACGTGGGTAAGTTAGGTGATGACACGTGTCAACTTCATGGGCAAATCATATTGTGACAAGTGGCAATTTTTGTGGACCAGTTATATGGTGCCATGTGGCACCCCTCCAATGGCTGGTATGTGAAAAAAGTTTATCACTCCACTAGATTCAAACTCAAGACCTCTCACTACCCCAAAGGCCCCAGACATCCACGCCAACCATTACACCACACTATGGTTCTTGTTTATTGAATGATGCGCATATGTTTTAAATTAAAGGTCGAATTAAGGCGCCAAAGGGAGGGGCTAGGCCTTTGGCCCAACCCCTGATCACATGTTTTAAACCACACGACCATATTATTCTTCCGCTTGGGGGATTAACCCAACCAACCGCCAAATATAGCCTTTCCACTATTATTCCGCCTCTATTTATTATCATTCCACCTTTCTAGTGGCCACCCGCCAGATTTGGCAGGGCGCGCCAAAACTGTTACAAACCATGTGTTAAAACGGAGGTCTGTGGGATTTGACCCCGGAACCTCCACCAAAAAAATTCTAAACTTATGACATAACCGCCATGCCAACCACCTCAGTTATGACATAACCACCCAGATTTTGTATATAAGGGGGTTTCGAGCAATGCATTCGAAACACACAAGAGCACAGAGAAGGGGCAGACTGAGCGCACCCGTACAGTACGGATATGTACAATGTTTTTGCACAATTTTCAAGATTTTACACACAGTTCGAGGTTTTTTCAGCATTAATTGTAGGAGCAGTGGCACAAAAACTGAGGCAGGGGTGTCTTGGGGGGCTAAAAGTGTTCAACTTGGATTGAGGCGTGGAGACAACCATTTTTAGGTAAAACAACACCATGAACGCATTGGTGGGGTTAGTTTTCTGATCTGAGCAAATATTCTATGGCTTAACTCCAAAATGAGGTACACTTATGTATTTTGCCCAATTCTTTTGTGGAGTTAATAGAAAGACCTACCCATTTGAGAGCAGGACCCAGAGACGTAGTCCACCAGGGATGAACTCCGTTATCAAGTTATTTTTGTTCATATTGTATGATTATGTCTCTTTCCTTTTGAGCTTTTCCTTCTTTATGGTGTACTTTTATTTATGCTCATTTTATGCAATTCTTTAATAAGTCACTGAACGAAAAGATCCCGGATCATGTTGGTATCAGAGCAGTCGTCTTTGACTTGAATTGTTGAGTATGAATGCTTACTAGGGCCAAGCATAAGTAGGGTAAAGGAACTCTTAAGATGTTCAATCCCAAAGTTGTTCGTACATCCCGAAGGAAGAAGATGGCAGAAGAAGATAAGCATGATGAACAGTAGAAAAAATTTCACATGGTCTTCTATCGCATGTTAGACATGGTCGAGAAAATGTATGGAGATTACGAGAAGAGAATGAAGAAGAAGGAGAAGAAAAAAGAAGCACATGCAGATGATGATGCTTCGGTAAACCAAGGGGATGGAGGAGATCCTCCTTAGCCCCCGTCTTCACCTTCAAGTTCTTATTCTTCTTCCTCTGAGAATTCTCATCACTCTCAACATTCTAACCATAAAGCCTCTTTTAATAAACCATTATTAAAGCTTGATGTAAAGTTTGCTTTACCTATGTTTAATGGAGATGGTAATCCTGAAAAGTTAGACAATTGGATCCGACATGTTGAAGTATATTGCCGTGTTCAACATATTGACGAAGAAGAAGTTAAAGTGAAATTGGTTTCTCTTCGGTTGGAAGGCACCGCTCTCGTATGGTGGGAGAGAAAGCTACGGGACAGAAGTAAGTGTGGTAATGTTCTTTCCTCATGGTCGGATTTTAAAACAGAGATAATGAAGTAGTTCTATCCATTAGGGTATTTACATAAAGCGATGATGGAATGGAAAACTTTGAGACAAAGTAAAGGTCAGACTGTAAAAAGTTTCACAGAAGAAATTAGGAAGAAAGCTATGGCATTAAATATTCCTTTGGATTCTTATGAAACTTTAATGAAGTATATTGGCACACTTCACAGTTATATTCATCATACTTTACTCTTGTTTAGCCCCACTAGTCTTGACGAAGTTTGTGTGCAAGACACTCACCTTGAGAACATGAGGAAACATGTTCAAGAAGATCCCACAAAGAAACCTTTCAATTTCCCACAAAAGACTTTCAAGAAGTTCAAAAGGAAGGGCAAGAAGACCGTTGTAGTGACGAGAGAAGGAGGAAAACCATCTTGCACTCATTGCAAGAGGAGAAGTCACGATGAAGAACATTGTTGGAAACTACATCCAGAAAAGAAACCGAAACAGTTCAGTGGAAAGGGGAAGACAAAGATTGTTGCTACAGTGCAACAAGATCTTGGTTCTGAATCAGGAGATGAAGGAAAGATCACAACGGTTGGAGTACAAGGTAAAGATTCTCTTCATGCTAGTTCAATTTCGACTGATGAATCTCATATTGATGAACGAAAGAGGAATGAGTTATTTCATATACGAGTTGTATCTAAACATACTAAGATATATACATTATTTGATCCGGGTTCCCAAGTAAACTTAATATCAGAAGCACTTGTCAAGAAGATGGGTCTCGTAACAAAACCACATCCAAAACCTTACCCTCTTGGTTGGGTATGTAATAAAACAAAACTTAATGTCACCAAACAATGTAGGGTTAGCTTTGCTATTACTTCAAAGTTGATTGATGAAGTATATTTGGATGTTGTACCGCTTGATATATGTGGCATAGTGTTGGGAAGTCTGTACCTTTATGATAGAAAAGCAGTTTTCTTTCGTCATGAGAAAAAATACCACCTTACTAAAGGGGGAGTGGAATATATTGTTAGAGCTCACAACATGAGGTTAAATACGAGACTTGTTAGTGTAGGGCAAATGAAAAGACTCATAAACACTAATAAGAGATATGTACTCATGGTCGTCAAAGAGAAAGATGTTGGGACATCCGACGCTTTCCAACGATGTGATCCGTCTCATAAACAAGAATTAACTGATATTGTCTCTAAGTATGATGATATTTTTTAGGAACCAGATGGATTACCTCCTAAGAGGGAAATCCAATATGAGATACATCTGCAGCAGGATTCTCCTTTGCCTAATGTGGGCATGTACAGGATGTCATTTGTGGAGATGATAGAGATCAAGATGCAGGTACAAGTCTTATTGGATCAAGGGTTCATCAGGCCCAGTTCATATCCTTGTGGTTCTCTGATCGTGATGGTTCCAAAGAAAGATGGCACATGGCGAATGTGTGTCGATTACCGAGCCTTAAATAAAATCACGGTGAAAAATTGATAACCTCTTCCCCGCATAGATGATTTACTTGATCAATTGAAGAATGTTGTTTATTTCACTAAGTTGGATTTGTGCAATGGATATCATCAAATCAAAGTTGCAGAACAAGATGCATGGAAGACTTCCTTTAAAACCAAACAAGGATTGTTTGAGTGGTTAGTTATGCCATTTGGGCTTTGTAATGCTCCAACGACTTTCATGTGTGTGATGAATGATGTATTCGGGCATTTCCTAGATGACTTTGTGATTGTGTATTCAGACGTCATTCTTGTTTTTAGCTGGACTTGGGATGAAAATGTAAGGCATGTAAACCAAGTATTGGATACTTTGCAGAGGGAAAATATGTATGTGAAAATGTCTAAATGTGAATTTGACAAGACCACACTTGTGTACTTAGGTCATATTGTGGGAGGAGGACAACTGAAGATTGATACTTCCAAAAATGAAGTAATTTTGAAATGGCCTGAGCCAAAGAGTGTAACTGAAGTTCGAAGCTTCTTGGGTGCAGTCCATTATTGGAGGAGATTCATTCTCAACTTCTCCTTTATTGTAGCTCCTTTGCATTCCTTTACCAGTGTGAAGAACACTTTTCAGTGGGAAGGAAAGCAACAAAAAACTTTCAACATTTTGAAGGAGAAGATCAGTACCGCACCAGTATTAGCACTGTCGAATCTTCAACAACCGTTCCAGATCGAGACAGATGCCAGTGGATACGCCATGTGTACAGTATTGATGCAGTATCATAAGCCTATCTGTTACCACTCTGAGACTTTTAACCAAGTTGTTGTAAAATATCCTACATATGATAAAGGGTTGTATGCATTAGTTCAAAGTGTAAAGAAATGGAAGCATTACTTGTTAGGGAAGGAAACCATAATACATACAGATCACCAACCCTTACAATATCTCTAGGCACAGACCAAATTGCAACAATATCGACACTATAGATGGATGGGTTTTCTACAACAATTTCATTTGGTAATCAGGTACAAGAAGATTACAAGTAACAAGGTAGCTGATATGCTTTCTAGACCTCCTGTTGTTGCTTCTATTATTTTGAAGAATACTTCTTTATCTCATGATATCTATCTAGAACAATATTCCATCGATGAACATTTTAAAGAAGTATATGAGAAGCTAACCCATGGGCACAGATAGAGAACTATTGTCTCCAGGGAAAATTACTCTATCATCTTGGGAAGCTATGTATTCCTACAAGTGAATGAGTCCATGTGATACGAGAATGTCATACTTATCTTGTGTCTCAGCATTTTGAGGTAGGAAAAACTATGGGTCATTTGCAGGGGTTTTGTTATTGGCCTCAAATGAAAGAAATTGTAAGTAAGTATGTAAAAGGGCGTGTGATGTGTTCTACGTGTAAGCTGACCAATAGAAAATTGGGGCTATACTCACCACTTCCCGTTCCATCCCATCCATGGGAAAGCATTTCCATAGATTTTGTAGGGGGTTTACCAATGACCAAAGGTGGTCACGACTATTTGTATGTCGTAGTGGATAGGTTCAGCAAGATGTGTATCTTGATGCCATGTAAAAAGCAAATCAATGTTGAGCAGACTGCTAATATTTTTTTTTAACATGTTTGGGTTCACTTTGGATTACCCACGTCCATTGTCTCGGATCAAGATACTCGATTCCTTGGGGATTTTTGGACTAGCTTGTGGAGAATGATGGACACCAAATTGAAGAGGAGCACTGCTTTTCATCCACAGACCGACGGACAGGCAGAGGTGGTAAAAAAAATAGTTGTACTTTTGCTTCAAGGCTACTGCAACAAGCATCCTAAATTATGGGATGAACAGACACCTTATGTACAACATGCTTATAATCGAGCTTTACATTCATCCACTTAGAGTTCACCTTTTGAGACATGTTTTGGGTGCCTACCAAAGGTTCCTTTGGACTTGATGTATGGGAGAGATGCCGATGTAAATGAAGAATGAGCAGAGGAAAAAGCCCGAAAGTTTATCCAGAGGATTCAATAGATACACCAGACAGCCAGGGAATAGTTGGAGAAGAGTCAAGCACAATATAAAGCTTGGCATGACAAGCACATGGTTGATCATCAGTTCCAGGCTGGAGACCAAGTATGGCTTCACATCAACAAGGAACGATTGAAGGGTGAAGGCCAGAAACTCAAGCCCGTCCGATATGGACCCTTCACTATTTTGGAGAAAAGCGACACCAATTCTTTTCATTTAGATCTTCCACCTTATATGCATATCTACTCAGTTGTGAATGTAGAGAACTTGAAACTTTTTTAGCCTCCCATGATCATGGATCAGGATGAGGAAGTTTCAATACCATCCGTTGATGAGTTTGCACCTGAGTACTTGGATGAGTTACATGAAGATATCATCCTGGATAGAAGGATAAGGAATTCATGCAGAGGTGATGTTGATTATATTCGAGTAGGCTTAAAGGGCACACATCCAAGCAAGGCAAAGTGGATTGAGAAGGATAAGGTGAGGGAACTCTTCCCTCACTTACCAGTTGATTGATGAAATCTTTTGGTGGTCCAAAAAGCTCTCAGTGGGAAGGCGTGATCCAAAAAGGATCTAGAGAAGGTTAAGACAACTCAGAACACACATAAGCAAATCAGAACACTCAGAATGGATTTAGCAGACAACAAAAGGGAAAAAATTCAAAGTTCCTAAAACTCAGTGAAAAGGGCATAATCGTGAATAGCGCGTCGCAAGCGGCTCGTCAAACGAAGTTACAGATCAAAAGTTATAAGCGGTCAAAGTTCAGTCAAACTTGGTCAAAAAGGAAAAAGTCAAAGTGACACATGGCACCACTGCAAGGGTGACATGTGGCACAACTGAGTTGGCAATATGACATGGCAAGGATGGCAGACACGTGGGAAATTTAGGTGATGACACGTGTCAACTTCATGGGCAAATCATATTGTGACAAGTGGTAGTTTTGGTGGACCAGTTATATGGTGCCACGTGGCCCAGTCATGGACTGCCACATGGCACCCCTCCAATGGCTGGTATGTGAAAAACGTTTATCACTCCACCAGATTCGAACTCAAGACCTCTCACTAGCCCAAAGGCCCCACACATCCGTGCCAACCATTACACCACACTATGGGTTTTGTTTATTGAATGATGCACATATGTTTTAAATTAAAGGTTGAATTAAGGCACCAAAGGGAGGGGCTTGGCTTTTGGCCCAGCCCCTGATCACAAGTTTTAAACCACACGACCATAGTATTCCGCCGCTTGGGGGATTAACCCAACCAACTTCCAAATATAGCCTTTCCACTATTATTCCGCCACTATTTATTATCATTCCGCCTTTTTAGTGGCCGCCCGCCAGATTTGGCAGGTCGCGCCAAAACTATTACAAACCATGTGTTAAAACATAGTTCTATGGGATTCGACCCTGGAACCTCCGCCAAACAAACTCTAAACTTAGCCTCCGCTAACCGCCATGCCAACCACCTTAGTTATGACATAACCACCCAGATTTTGTATATAAGGGGGTTTCGGGCAATGCATTCGAAACACACAAGAGCACAGAGAAGGGGAGGACTGAGCGCGTCTATACAGTACGGATCTGCATGGCCTTTTTGCACAATTTTTGATATTTTACACACAATTCGAGGTTTTTTCAGCATTAATTGCAGGAGCAGTGGCACGAAAACTGAGGCAGGGGTGTCTTGGGGCCCTAAAGGTGTACGACTCGGATTGAGGCGTGGAGACAGTCATTTTTAGGTAAAATGATGCCATGAACGCAGTGGTGGTGTTAGTTTTCTGATCTGAGCAAAGCTTCTATGTATTAACTCCAGAATGAGGTATACTTATGTATTTTGCCCAATTCTTTTATGGAGTTAATAAAAAGACCTACCCATTTGAGAGCAGGACTCGAAGACGTAGTCCACCAGGGACTAACTCCGTTATCAAGTTCTTTGTGTTCATATTGCATGATTATGTCTCTTTCCTTTTGAGATTTTCCTTCTTTATGGTGTACTTTTGTTTATGCTCATTTTATGCAATTCTTTAATAAGTCACCCGACGAAAAGATCCTAGATCACTTGGCTTGGACAAATGTGGTGAGTAGTGCTTCTACCCAGTTCATAACATATGTCACCAGTTGAAGCAAAGTAAACCTACAATACTCAAATATATCAACCTAACCTCTGTTAAGGTATCATAAACCCCTTTGTTATCTTCGATAATCCCAATCTTGCTAATTAACCAATAACCTAAGGAAAAATGTTGAATGGAATGTTTTTGTTCAACTTTAAACTTTAACCCAACGCTAATAATTATAACTTTTACAAAATTGTTTGAAAAAAATCATCTTATTTGAAAAGTCAAAACAATATTTTGATGGATATTAGCCACATTTTAACTTATCAAACTTGATTGTATCAAATTAATTAGAATTTACTAATAATTATAACTTTTACAAAATTGTTTGAAAAAAATCATCTTATTTGAAAAGTCAAATCAATATTTTGATGGCAATTATCCACATTTGAACTTATCAAACTTGATTGTATCAAATTAATTAGAAGTTGTCCTAGATGGTGCAAAGAAAAACCATAATAAAGAGTTATGGTTGAATGCAATTCCTGAAGTACATTTATCGTAAACATGTTAATGGAGTGGAGTAGCAGTGATATGAGGGTTAAGACTCAAGACCACTTGTATGCGAGCACAAAAAGCAGAGGTAGATATTCAGTGCATAGGGAACATGGTGATGGAGTCATATATAGCACTGAGTGAATTCTTATGCATTGGCTTGGGTGAAGAATGAATCTGGTTGATTTTAAAGTAAAAACTACTCTCAAGCAGAGTAGAGGCAGAGAAACTCTACATTGGCTTAGGTGAAGAATGATTGGCTAAAAAGTAAAAAAAGCTATGAAGCAGAGTAGAGGCAGAGAATCTCTCCATCATATAAGATTTGTTGTACATCAAACATTGTTGTTTTTGTCTTCAAAAACAAGACATATTATCTTCACTAAAAGACAAGTCTATGGACATGGCATCTTCATCCAAAGAGAAGACAGTTTACCTGAACATGCCTAAACACTTTTCTTGCATGCAATTCATACTTGGCGAGCATTCTTGTAATGAAAAAAGATGGTACTCATGCATGTCTTTAGAAGAATCAAGTGTGACATCTCTGCTAAAAAAAGAAATACATAGAAAGTCATAACTACCTCAACCATATAACTATATTCTGGATACAAAGCCTATCTCTTTGTCATATCACAAAACAAGTATGCAAAATAATGCTTCCTCGCTTTGGAAATACATGCTATGAACCCACACAAAGTGTCATATCACAAAAAAGGTATGAAAAAATAATGCTTCCTCGCTTTGGAAATCCAAGTTATGAACCCACTCCTACAGATTCTATTCGATTCATTAAAGGAAGAACTATCTCTATCATGACTATAAAATATTTACGCGGTCATGTTTTCCAAGTTGAGTCGATAAATGAGAATCTCTAGAAAAAGTCCCTGAGGAGGGTACAATGAAATCTAAAAAAATGTCTTAGGAGGGCGCAATGTCCCTCAAACCCTAGAGATAGGGCATACCAAAAAAACTTGGTTGTAAACCCCTAAGGAGGGAAAAATGGAGTGAAACCCTATTAGGTCTCTACAAGATGTGTGGAGGCCCTAAGCACTTTAATCCCAGGGTGGTATACGATAGCAGTCACGGTCGTGTTTCTGGAAGAGTGAAATACATGCTACATATTTTAGCAGGCAATCTTATAAATTATGTTAACCAGAGGCTTCACAACTCAGGCTCACCTCCATTCTAGCTCTGACAGTGGCATGGCGTGGTGTCATCTCCTTCTTGATGTTGTTCAATAGCCTTAAACATTCATACATGATTAGCCAAGATATCAACAAGTGGCAGGGACATTGTCACATGTGTCTTGTTGATCATATTATAAACCATGAAACAAGTTTGTTTTTTAATAAAATTGACCAACTAATCCTTTGTAGCTTACAGGGTGTTTCAGAGTTCTGTTTTGCATCAAATTTAGTGTTGTAACATTGACCATTAAAATTTCATGTTGGTTAATTTGTTTTAAACTTATTGGCATAAAACAAAATATCCATTTTTCTCAAACAAGGTTTGTTGCTTAAATTTTGACTTTTAGGCAGATCATTGTTACATAAAAGAAGTTGCTTGGGTTTGAATTTTAGGCAGATCAATGTTAGCTAAAATAAGCAACCTCCACGTAAACCCCAAGCGTTTTGTGATATATTTATGGATGGGCCATCAAAAAAATGTTTTCTGTTATGTTAGTGTCCTTCCACGCTAGGAAGGAATTCTTTCCTGTCTTTTTGTATTTAATATTAGTTTGCAGAAGTAGAGTTCAAATTTATGATAATTTGAATATTGTTTTGTATTTTATGTTGACTCTTTTTTTTAAGGAAGTGGATCAATAACAATAGATATTTGATTTAATAAGCAATAGTTATAATATTTAGGACATAAGTATAATTAGATCATTAATGAGGATAGTAACATAATAAAATATAATGCAAGTGCTAAAAATTAAACGAGATAAAAGAAAGGAAAAACAAACAATTAAATAAATAAAAGAATGAAAATAGAAGAGGAAAAAGAGAAAGGAATGAGAATGAAAGGTAATTTTCTTGGCCTTCCCATTACCTTTGAGCTCTTGTAACTTTAATTTCAAATCACTTGGGGAGATTGCAAAGGAGCATGAGCTTTGTGATTTGTGGAATGGCCATATAGCCATGAATTGCATTGCAATGTGAGATTGTTGAAATGAACATTGAGCAACCATTGAATGTCGGTTTTCCCATTTGGTTTCTAGGGTTAAATCTATGCAGTGTTCATTATAATGGATAAGTAGTGGATTATGGAGACCATTGGTACTTAGACTATTGAATTGGTGGTCAACACCTCCTTCGAGACTCATGACATGGTTTAACTTCCTTTTGTGGATCTGTTAAATTTGGCAGTTGTATCATAAAATAATAGGTCGACTATGTTGTAGGCATGTACATAAAACCACTAGGAAATCATTACATGATGCCTGTAATTAACTAATGAAGATGGCATTACATTCCATTCCCCATCAAAAGGGTTAATATCGTGGTTTATCAAAACCATAGGCTCCAAATGTTGACTTGGTGGAAAAGGTGGATGGCCACCAAGATCCATCCGGATCATCGACCTTTTGGTTTAATGGAAAACATGGGCCAACAATTGGTATCAAAGCCAAATGTCACAAGTTCAAGTTTGCTCGGTTGGTGTCAAGTACCTCTATTGGTGTTGAGGGGGATATTGTTGACTTGGTCGTCAACACCTCCTTTGAGACTCATGACATGATTTAACTGCCTCCCTTGGATCCATTAACTTTGTGGTTGTATCAGAAACTAACATGAAGGCCTTATGTTTTAATGACAAACATGGGCCAACATAGGCAAGCCATGGGCATCCTTTAACAACCTCGTACATAACAATTGAAGGATTAATCCCACACACCTCTCTACAATATATGGTAGTCTCATCCCCCTTGATTGTTTGATTGGATGAATGCCGATAGGAAGAAAATGAATTGGTTTTTGGTGGTGTATGCTTTAATTCTCGCATTCCATTAACCTTTGCTAATGTTGCATCTCCAACACCAATCATTGACTCTTGGGCACACAAGCGCATTACATAAAGAGAAGCATAACACATGCTCAAATTATAACTAACACTAGACTAAAAACTTACAAGTAGTCAACTAAAAGGAGTCACATAGCCATAAAGTTGAAATGTCCAAAAAATGATATGCAGTGATGCATAACACATAAAGTGACCAGCAAGAAGCCAAACAACAAAAGAAGTTACAAATCAAAAAGAAGATCATCTCTTATTGTAAGCAGTCCTCCTTCATAGAGTTCCTCACGAACAAAGTGATTTTCACCCAATAATAAAACATCTTTAGATAGTGCATCAACCAAAGAATTATATTCCCTGAGAACATGAGTAAAGCTAAGTTGAGTTAACATAATAGTAATAACATGCAATTGATGTGCGATATGATGGAGACCCAAATTTGTGACATGTACATTATCCTTCATCTGATCAATAACAAGCTTTGAATCCCCAAATATATGTAGATTAGACACATCCATGTCCATGGTTACCTTTAATAGTGCAAATAATTCTTTGAATTCTCCCAAGTTATTGCCCCCCTATCCTAAATCGGCTTTGTCTTTAATCAAGTGCATATCTAATAAGTGAAGAGTAAATCCAGTACCACAAATTGTGCTTGGCCCTTGACATGCACCATCAAAAAATCCCTAGGAAACAATTTATTGATCTCAAGTTTGTGGTACAATGGAGGTTATTTCTTCTTATAATTGTATTTATAGCAAGAAGGAAGGGCCAATGCATGTTGAGATATTTTGATAGTAGGGAAACATTTATCTTCAAATATACTAGTGTTTCTTAGCTAGTTAAACACCCAAAACTACTAGAATTGATAACACCTTTAGGGACTTCAAATATGGACATGAAAAATACTCCCAGAAACAATCAGAGAGTGAATCCTTTTCCCACAAATGATCAAATCCCAACTATTGTTTGATTTCCAACCAGACTTGACATGTAACATCCTCGCTATAATCCCCAATTTGATTAATGCTTAATGTAGATATAATGCGTGGCTACTGCCAAACAATATAATATGTGAAATGTATTTTTAAGTTTTATTAATAAAATGTGACTTCAACTGCTAAGGGGACATGGACAGAGATGGAGAATGAATTAATCCAAAAGAGAGGGGAGGGTATAAGAGAATGGCTAAGAGGGGTCCAAGGGGGAATTACCCATGTCTATTAATTCAAATCACTTCGTAAATTTTCTATTGATATATGAACCTTCTATTTTGTTGTTGAGTGTTCCCAAAGTCAATCATTGAATGCATGTAAGAGAGTGGGTGTGAGAAGTCACATCCCATAATTATTGTGAGCATGGGGGTTGAGTACAATTAGTTTGGGGAAGTGTGTAAGTCAAACAAGCAAGCCAAATGAGACAATTTTGTATGAACAATTTTAAACAATCATATTTTTTAATGAACAACAAGTAGAGCAAGGAAGAAGAGCTTGGAGTTGGAGCAACCATGGAGGGCGAATTCTAGAGCATGTTGGAGCATTTCTGGAGTGTATATGGAGAAAATAATGAAAATCCAGGTTGTCAGGCCTGAAGAGTGAACTCCTATGTGAGTTGCACTATAACAACAAGTGTTCGTTGTTGTTTGTTGGTAGTTGGTAGTTTTTCCTGATAGTAAGCTCCCTTGAGTTCCCAACAAAGAGATTCCTAGTTGCATGTGCTAAAGAGACCCCGATAAACGAATGGGACACCCATGGGACTAATATCAGTGAAGGGGTGCATTCCTTGGGTTGGGTAGGTTGAGAAGAAGAGGGCTTGAGAAAAATGAAGATAGTTGTAGGAAAATACTAGTGGGTTGTGGGTTTTTCTAAGTTGTGAGTGGACAGTGAGATACCACCCACTTTTGTGGATTTCTAGCCCCAAATCGAGGGTGACTTGTTGTTGAGATTTGGAACAAAAAGTCTATGGTTGGGTGGAATGTCCGCCCCAAGCAACTGGTTGCACAACTAACTTAAAAGATAAGTGTTTTATATGTTTATGTGTTGTATTTATGAGTTAAATTGTTGTGTATTAACTCTATGTTTGAGAAATTTTATATGCTATTGTGTAGTTATTTAAGTTGCATTGATGTCATTTTTAGCATGTTGTAAATGCATTTAGATAATAGTTAAATGTGTGTGTATTTTGTAGTTGATAAGCTACAGGAAATTAGTTAACAGTTTTTTTTTAACATTGTGAGTATTTTCACACATAATGGACCTTAGCTAGGTTGGGGAGCATTATATTATGGTATCATAGCTTTTGGTTCAAACAATGAGATTGTATGGGCCAATAACCACTGCAAATTTGGGAAAATTCGTTGTTATGGATTTTTTGTCTTATGACGAATTTGGACAAAAATGAAGAAAATTAGAGTGAAATTCTCAAATTCGAGTTTAAATGCCTCAAAATTTTCTAAGAGGTTTAATGGAGTTGATCTGCAAAGTTGCAGAGTTAAAATTTAACTTGAAAGGTTGAAATTCATATGTTAATGGTTATTGTAGAATTGGGAAAATTTTGATGGATCGACAGTCGAGATCGCGTTTGATTCCAAGATCATCGACTTAGATTCATTGTAATGAATTTAAAAACTTGTAAGATTTTTTAAGTTTGGCAAGGTCTAGAAAATCGACGACTAGGATTCACTTTCAGAGGTTTGTGAAGTTGAGTAGATCGACGATCTGTATTAGTTTTTGGAGGTTTGAAAAAAGGATTTGATCGACAGTCAATATCATCTTGGCTTGGAGATCGACAATCCAAATTAATTTGGGACTTGGTCGAAAATTTGTATGTGTTGGGTCATCCAAGGGAATTATCGATGGCCAATGGTTGGGTTGACCAATTCGATAAGGTGTTTTGGGTTGGATTTTTTAGCAAAGTATTTCGATCGAGCAAGAGAAAGTACTAATCGTCGATGTTTGATGGTCGAGGGTCGATAGAATTGTCAAGATGTTCAGTTCACCTGAGAGAAGTTATCGATCGTAGATGAAGGAAGGAGGATGATGACATTTCATGTCACGTCAACATCCATGTGTCATGCCACATCAACCAAAGTTCCATGTTAGATTTTACGTGTCATGCCACGTCAACATCCATGTGTCATGTCGCATCAACATAGTTGCCACATCATCCATGAAATGGTCGATTGTAAGGTCGACCGAAATGGAGAAGTGTTTTTGTATGTCAACAAGAATGGTCGATGATCAATGATTGGGTTAGATGAATTAATAAATTGTTTCATCCACTAATGAAGATCACTAATGGTTGGGTAAGTCAGTTTAGCAATGTATTGAAAAATAGTTGTCAAGGGAAAGGGTTGACGACCGATGGTCGGGTCGACAGTTTTGGCAAAGTGTTGTGTGCATCCAAAGGAAAACATCGATCGTCGATAGATTTCAGATCAACAGTTGAGATTTCACCTGATTTGAGATCGACGACTCAGATTAAGAGGTTGTTATAATAGTAAAACAATCATTTTTCTATGATTTTTTTGGGATTTTGAAGTTTATGAACTTGCAGGGCAATTTTGAGATCATAAATAACGTTTTTAGGAAATCAAAATCCATAAGAATCAAGTGTACATATGGCACACTCTGTTTTTGTAACTTAAATAAAAGAACTTGGAGATATATATCCAATGGGCTACTTCGGGCGCAAATAAGAACTTGTATGAGAAAGTCACAGTTGAAACAGTTAAGATAAAATGTCAGCACCAGTTTACTTCCGAACAACATGACTCATTGCTCAAAAGTTTATTTGGGGCTCGATAGCAGTCTACATAAATCTTATTAACCATAGAATACATTCGTGGAGCCATATTTGGTATACATATATGCAAAAATGTGTAGGCAAAGAAAGAAGACACCCGTAGTATACATGGATAAAATGGGAAAAATAGTCTAAATTTCTCTGGACCATAACTTTCATCTTGGAGCTTAGATTTGAGAAAACGAATAGTTGTGTGAAAGATATTGAGGAGGAGAAGAAATATATTAACCCTTGATTTTGAATTGGGTGCTAAAATTTTATCATAAAGTAATAAAGTAAATTCTGTAGAAGTAAGTGAGTGGAAATTACAGCTTGTGAATGTTATAACTCTTCACTCAGAACTTAGAATGGGGCATGAGTACAGCTGTTGGAAAGATGTTTCAAAGAATAATGTGATTAAGGAATCATATTTTGACATGGTGCATTGTTTTATTCATAAATTGATGAGAAGAATAACTTGTATTCTAATTGATGATTTTTTTTTTTTTATGTTATGTGTGTTCTAACAATAATTATTACATGCACATTTCTTGCAGAATTAGAGGTACATGCCCTGGATGGGGTGTCATATAGTGCATAGCGCACATAATAATCCACTAGGAACTGAATACACTGAAAACCTAGCTCCCTGAACCTCGAGACAACGAAGAAGGTGGAAGTTTTCAGAGGTTGCAACATCTAATCATCCAATTTATTTTGTACTCGACAAGATTTAGCTCCAGGGGAATGTTGCAATTTTGCATGGTGGAGGTTGGCATTGTTAACTTTTGTTACTTGGTGTTTAATGATCCATTAACGACCATGATGCAAGTGTCGAGAGGTTGAATTAATGAAGCTAATGTCTTGAGATAAACATTATTTTGTTTATGGTTTCTACCTTGTGCACCATCGCGGAAAAGGAAAATAGTGGGTCTAGGCATTTCATTACAGGGATTCCATCACGCCTACGTTCAGTATGTTGTGACAATGAGGCTGCCTGAATCGAGGCATGGGAGCTCTCATTCTTGTAAGATGATCTATCTCCTCGATTGCGGTTATTATAAGTTGAATTCTCATGGGAAGTGCTCCAGGTCTCCTTCATGCTACTCGAACAAGGATTACTAGTAGTATAGAGGACACACCTCGACTGGTTGGGGTTGTAAGATTGAATGGTTTGATAGGCAAGGGTGCTCTCTCGGTTATGCCCCAAAATATTTCCCTAGTTGGAAATCTTTTGAGAGCCTACCTCCAAGCTCACCCAACAATCCTTCCAGGAACACTCATGATGCTCACTCCTCAGGACACCCAATGAAGCACTCATTAGAAGCACCATCCACATAAAAATTGAATGCAACCAACATGGTGGATTCTCAGTTCATCTTTGACACCTTATCCACTCTTCAAAAACTGTTTTTTGAGCTTCACAATGAGGTCTTCAACGCCAAATTTCATCGTGAGCTTCTGGAACACCGTCTTTCCCTGGTGACAGAATTCAACACTAATTGAGAAGCCCCACCATCTCCCGTGACAGTGCCCATCGTGCTTCCTCTTGAACAGAAATGAAGTCGCGTTTGAAGGACATCATATTCAACTTTTTTGGTACTGGATATTTTAGTTTGTATATGGTCCTCCTAGACATAATTGCTATCAGTCTTGAGGCCAGATTATGTTTACTGGTCTTGTCTTTTTTTTTGTATCTGGCAATTTCAAACAACCTCTATGTCATTGAAGCCACTCATGTCTATATATTTTTTGGTCTCATAGGAAGTATAGTCTTGAAAACTCAACTAGAGCAGAGTTGCTTTCTAGTCATGGAAACTCTCTCTCCAATGAACAGTGGTCATTTTGTAACAATTTTTCATGAAAGGCAATTTATAGAATACTTACTTACAAAAAAAAGAGAATTAGAGGTACAAGAAAATAACTTTGGTTCTTATATGAGGACTAGAGTTATGGAATATTTCTAGAGATGTTACAACTATGAGCAGGAGGTCCAAGGTCCTCACGTTAGCATGGGAAATGTTGAGGCAAAGTCAAATGGAAGAAGAGGCAAGCATGAACATGTAACTATGAGAAACCTGCATAGAGAAGTGCAGATCTATAGGGAAGATAATGAAATGATTATGAAGGCTTAGGAATAGATACTTTAGAGTCTGAATATGTTGCATAGGAAAGTTAACATAGTGTTGAATCAATTATTTTCATTGATGTCAAAGGTAAGTATTCAAATATAAATACACAAAGAAAATGTGACTTTAATAAATACAAAGTGGAAGTGGATTAGAAATAAAGTTATGTGAAAGTGGATTAAATATGGAGTTAAGTGAAATTGGATTAAAAAGTAAAAGTGGATTAAACATGAAGTTATGTGTAAGTGGATTAAAAAGTGAAAGTGAATTAAAAAGTGAAAGTGGAGTAAAAGTGTACATGGTATTTCCAAATGGTTTTAAAACCCATGGTGGTATTTTTCCCGTGGTATGTTGAAAAGTAAATTTTAAAAAGGAAAATGATTTATTTAATGAAGGTCGTGTCTTTTCAAATGTGCATGGTTTTTCATGTAGATTTTATCGTAAAGTATAAAAGGAGAAGAGGATTGTGAGAAAAAGTGTGTGGGTGAAGAGCGGAAATGTGATATTTACATATGAGAATATAATATGAAAAAAAATTGAATATTATTTAAAAAGGAGAGAGCGATGAAGTATGTGATGATCAAACTAATAGATATTGCGAAAACAGGAGCGAGCACTGAGCAGATCTTACGAAAGAAGGAGGAGTGAGTGTGGAGATGATCTGGCGAAAAAAGAAGTAACGAGCATAGAGAAGATCTAGTGAAAAAAAAAGTAACTAGCACAGAGCAAATTTCATAAATAAAGAAGCAACAAACAGACAAGTGAAGAAAATGAATATGAAGAAATTGTAAACTTATAAGTAGGTTGGTTTCTACAAAAACAAATAGATGTGGGGATTGGTGCCTACAAACAACAAAGGGGATTGATGTCTCTAATAGGTCACTTCCTAGAAACAACGAAAGGGATTGTTGTCTTTAGTAGGTTGGTTCCTACAAAAATTTGTAATAATAGGTTGGTGCCTACAAATTTATAAAAATACGTTTTTGTGGTTTTCTCCCGAAAGGGTTTCCATGTAAAATATTGTGTCTTCTAGTTGTTACATTTATGTGATTACTTCATTATGGTTTATGAATGTTAAAAAACAATATAGCCTTATATTGATTCAATCCCACCTCTCAATATAAGTGTGTTCTCAACAAAAACACTCTAGCACCAACCAAGTGGTTAGTGCTAGAAAAGTGATAGCATCTAGATCCCAAAGTAGAAGGGATAACCATGGGAATAACATGCAACCAATATGTACGAGAAAGCACCATCTTTCTCCAAATAAATCCACTAGAAGAACTCATGACATTTCAAGGTTAGGGAGAAGCCTAAGTGTTTCCCCTAATAAGAGGCAGGAGAGAAGGCTCGTGGCAGACATCTTGCAAGGTGAACTCAGGAAAATCAAGCCACCAACTTTCAATGGTGAGCACAAGAAAGGAGAATAGGTCGAGGCCTAGTTTTTGGAAGTGAAGAAATATTTATAGCTGCATGATTACCCCTCAAGGATATAAGCTATAATTATGACCTACCACTTGCAAGGAAGGAAACCACATGGTGGGATAAACTTAAGCAAGATGAATGGTGCCTAAATTGGCATGTTTTAGCACCCATACAATACCTTTTTCCTTACCATTTTTCCATTGTTCACTCTCTTTTGATATCTCTCTTATCCAATTGGTATTACTTTTCACCTAGGTATGAATTATCTCCCATATGCCATTTTTTCCATTCTTACATATTTCTTAAGGAAACTATTACCTTCTTGCACTAACATTGTTATGTAGGAGCAATTACAGTGGTTGTAATTCTCTGTAGGAGCTGCGACTCCTAGCACAATACAACTGTTGCAATTCCAAATGCAATTGTAACACCCATGTTTCCCCCAGTTTGTAAATATTATTTCTATTGTGGCAAGGACTATGGACATAATTGTTATGTGATTTTTAAAAGACAATGAACCCTTGCTAAAGAGGTAATGTAAATATTTCTGTTAGTAAATAATAGAAATGGAAATTTGTTAAAAAACTGTTGAAGGTGTTCCAACATAGATCATGATGCATGAGAGAGATGGTGAGGGGAACCGATAATGGTTGAGATGAC
>ML783119.1:3136-21496 GCA_009831015.1 Picea engelmannii | reverse complement strand
ATAGCCTCTTACAAACAGTTTTACAGATCCTAAAAACATGGATCTGTATTTAATAAAAGCAATTCAAATCTAATTCAACAACTTGAAAATAAGTCTTAAACAACTAAACTTAGAACTCGAACTGTCTTCAATCTCCAAAACTCGCCATCTGCATTCTTCAACTCCTGGTATCTGCAATGTGGTGAAGAATAGCAGGACACCTGTCTTGACAGTTGGATCTCCCCAACGCTGATGGTCGATTTTTGAGGAAATGGTTTCCATGTGGTTGCCAAAATTATCTCGAACCTCTGATGCTATACCCTTTGCATGCGATCTAATAGCTCCTTGATACGCTGTAACTCCTTCAAAACTCATTTGGAATGAATTGTTCTGTCCCTGGCTTCAAAAAAACCTTTTCCAGCTTTCAGCAGCTAACTCGTTTAATTTTTCGCGGGTTAGCTGTTGAAAGTAACCACTTTCCACAGCTAACGGGTCATAAAATATCGCTTTGCGCTGGTGAAAGCCCTGATGGTGCTCAAAACGAGTTTTCACCCCAAAATTTTGATTTCAACAAAACTTATTGTGTCTCTGATTTCTCACCTTGCATATTAACGACGACTTGAGCGAGTACCTTCAGATCTGGATGGGATTTTTGCCTTAGTTTTTGTTTCAACCTTTTTATTTGCCTTTTAAGGCGTTTAGCAAGCCACCACAGGCTATTGTAGTCTTTGGTGAGTTTTTTCTTTCTTTTCTTCTCTTTAACACTTTCCCTAGCCAATCTCTCAAATGCAGCATTAGTTTTTTCGAAGTTCTCAGACAACTTCTTATACCTTCCTTTGATAACCCATTCCAAAACCTCTTGCTGAGCAACTACCTCCTTCAGATGCTTGATCTTCTGAGACTTCTTTGACTTGGAGATTTTCGATGTTTCTCCCTCTTCTGTGTGTGTGAAGGCCTCATAGTTTTGTGCACACTCAGTTGTCTGCTCAGGATTCTCAGTGACAGGGCATTGATCTTGTTACTCTGATTCTGAATCTGAATAGGGTAAGTTTAATATATTCTTCCCTGTACTCTGCTCTGTAGGATGCTCTGTTTTCTGCTCTGTGGTCTGCTCAAAGTTTAACCTTCTCTTCAACCTGTGGGGCTTCACTCCAGATATTCTGTCTTCTGGAGGTCCTCGCAGGGTCCTTCTTTTTCTTGAACTGCTTTGAGGAGAGGATTGTTTATTTGAACCTTTCTCTGGCTCATTTGCAGGCTGGGTCTGTGTTTCAAAACCTTCCCAGAATAAAAAAATGATCCCAGCTCCTTCCCTGCTGTTTCAATTCCTCTAGGATGATTAATTTTATGAGGCCGAAGTGACACGTAATACTTTTTATTCTCAAGGGTTGAGCCCTAATCTTCTTGCAAACCTTAGTCAAACTTTTATGTAGGAAAAAAGGTAAATTAATGGGAGTCTTGCCTGTGAAATGGTTCAGAAGTTTGATGTGATACATCATAACTTTATCATACCTTCCCTCTGAAGTAATGTACAATTGAATACCTTTGAACAACTCCTGCCATTCTTCTTCTAGATAGGAAACCAGCATACCCTTTTTCCATGCCTTGTGCTTGTATCCCTCTTTCAAATAAGCTCTGAAATCCAAATTTTGGGGAGCAGTGGTTTTAAACCATCTCTGACCGGTTCTTGGTAGGCTTGTTTCTGCAGCAATAGCAGCTTCATCCACTCTAATTTCCATGGACCCAAAATGAGATTTGTTCCCATCGAAAGTCTTGGCAAAAGCTTCTGCCGTAGACTGATGACAACGGATTTGCAATCTTTCAACAAATTCAATACACCCTGCATTTGAAAAATGTCTCTGAACTTCGGGGTGTGTCTGTAAAAAGGACAGGTTATCCAGCTCTCTCTTGAGTAGAGCCCCGCTGCGCTTCCTCACCATTCTATAACTTGAAAATCCCGACAATTCGTAACCCTTGTAACTGTTGATCGAGCCGAGGTTCTGCACTGTTGAAAGCACTTCGGGGGTCGGCTCTGTTTTAAAACATTTGAAATTTTGACAGGCCTCCGCGAACAGGGTGTGATATAGAAACCACAATTTGATTTGATGTTTTCAGGCCGGCGGTACCTCCTCTGTACCTGCATCACTGAACTCGAATTTTCCATCCCTGATGCCATGATTGTGGAGCGTAAGTTTCTGAGCCGAATTCGCATCACAATCCTATTCTGACGTGCAGAATTGAGTTTCCATCATTACCCACTCTCATCAGCGCATGATTTGGATTTGCCTGACATGGGATGATCATATCATCATTGCCTTCAGACGTGGATATCACGCACGTGATTCCCGCTTTCTTCAACCAACGGCCCGTGGAAAACGCCTCTGTTAGCTGTTCATACTTGCCACTTTCACCAGCGCATGACCCTGTGGAAAACCCCCGTTAGCTGTTGAAAGTCTTCACTTTCCTCAGCGCGTGACCTTTTAAGAACTTCTTCTTAGCTGCGGAAAGTTTTCACTTTCACCAGCGCACCACCTTGTAAAAACCGCTCCATAGCTGCGGAAAGTATGCACTTTCAACAGCGCACGACCCGCGAAACTGATTATTGGACATTTTGAAATTCATCACTTTCAACAGCGCACAAACTTATGTGAAGCGCTCCTTAGCTGCTGAAAGTTTCAACTTTCCACAGCGCACACTCAACTTTTGAACACACGTTAGCTGTGGAAAGTGAATTATGAAAGTTTTGAAAAGAAGACTTTATGGGTCATATTTTTTCTAAAACAAAAAACCAAAACCTAAGTTTTGTAGCTATAAAAACTCAAAAATGACTTGAGGACACTACCGATAGCCATGCTATCCACCACAAAACTCGACCAAAAGGATGGTTTCATTTTGGGAGTTAACATTTGGCTCCAACTAGGATGGACATCTCCCTGTGAGGTGACCAAGAACCTAGCTAGACTCAGTAGCCTTATTACAATTTGAAACAGAAACTTGAAAAAAGTTGCTAGTACCATTGGGCATGGAGTTATTTGAATGACAGAAATAAAGGAAACATAACTGAAAAAGAAAATATGTACAAGAAGAACCTGGCTTCAAGGAAGCCTTATGAGAAATAGATCTTCAGGAAGTGCTCGTTGAAAGGGCCACCTGATACTGGCTCGCCTGAAAGAGTTTGGAGAACAAAGGTATTGTTCTGCTGCACCGCTGTTATGACAAAAAGACTTGTCTAGAGAGCCTCAAATTTTCCGTGTTTCCCCTTCTCCTGCCTTGCTGCATCCCACTTTAAGACCAAATCCCCTGTTTTGAAGACATCTGATTTGAATTTCTTGTTGAAAGTTTGTTTGATTCTTTCTTGATGCAATTCTGTTTTTTCCAAGACCTGCTCTCTATCTTGCTGTAGTTCTACCAAATTGTGAATTATCCTAGTCAAATCACTTGGTTCAGAATCAGTTTCTTGTAAGAATTTTGCAACCGGTAATGCAAGTTGAACATGAAATATGGCCTTAGTACCATATACCAACTTGAAAGGAGATGTACCAATTGATTTCTTACATGTTACCCTGTCAGCCCACAAGGCAAATTTCAGTTTAGAATCCCAACCTCTGGCATTTTGTTCAAGCAGCTTCTTTATGATTCTGACTAAACTCTTGTTGGATGACTCAGCTAAACCATTCCCTTACGGATAGTAGGTTGTGGAATGTACCAGCTGAATTCCCAGCTCTTCACACAATTTCACCAAGTGTTTATCTTTGAATGCAGCAGCATTATCAGTGACCAACCTCTTGGGACAACCAAATCTGACAAATATGTTTTCCTGCAGAAAGTTTATGATGACAGTATGATTGGCATTCCACGTGGGAATAGCCTCAATCCACTTTGTAAAGTAATCGGTGGCAACCAGGATCCACCGATGCTGACCACTAGAAGGCGGATGAATCTCACCTATGAAATCCAGGCCCCATTGCTGGAAAGGCCCTGTGACTACTATAGGTTTGAGAGGAAGGGACTTCAATTGTTGTTTACCTTCAAATCTCTGACATTTGTCACATGTTTTCACAAACTCATATACATCTGAAAATAAGGATGGCCAATAGTAACCAGATCTTAAGATCTTGTGTGTTGTGGTTTTCCAATAGTGATGTCCTCCACATTCGCTATTATGAAGTTCACACATGACTTTGGTTGCCTCCTCTTGTTTTACACATCTCAACAACAAACCAATGGGATTCTTCCAGAACAACAAATTATCATTGATGCAGAAATTTATAGCTCTGAGCTTCAAAGCCCTTCTTTGAGTCTTTGTCAAATCTAATGGGACTGATAAAGTCTGCAGAAACTGAATGATATGGCTGTACCATTTGCAATCAGCTAGATGGGATGAAACCTGCATTTTCTCACCTTCTTTATCCTCTGAAGGATGATCATTTTCTGCATTAATACTCATCAGATTTATGTCAAGCAGCCTGCAATTTTCCTCTGCCAGGAGCTTGGCAAGGCCCTGACCTTTCACTAATTTTGATGGTTTGATTTCAACATCAAATTCAATCAATCTAGCTATCCACTTACTCCTTTTGCCATCAATGTCAGGTTGGACAAGAACATCTTTAACTGAACTGGAAAGAACAAAAGCTATTACCTTTGCCTGAAGAATGTAGACCCTGAAATCTTTCAGTGACTTGACAAGTGCATATGCTTGTTTTTCCAACAATTCATACTTTACTTCTGCGTCCCTCAAGACCTTACTAAAGAAGGCAACCGACTGTTCTTGATCATCAGCATTCTTCTGCAAGAGTACTACTGCGATCGTATCACTGGAAGCAAACGAAAAAATGTAAAATACCTTGGAGAAATCGGGGATGATCAACACAGGGGCTGTTGTGATGGCTTCCTTGATGGCATTGAACGAATGTCTGGCTGCTTCAGTCCACTTTACCTCAGAGTCTTTCCTCAACATAATAGTGATATGCTTTGTGAGTTCAACGAAATTCACTATAAATCTTCTGACAAAATTAATAGTCCCAAGGAAAGACTGAATGTCTTTCTTTGATCTAGGAAGAGACAAATTTTTAATTGCTTCTACCCTCTTTGGGTCAATCTTAACCCCATCAGCTGAAACAATATGCCCAAGTAATTTTCCTTCCTTAAGTGCAAAATTTGATTTTTTCGGATTAAGTGAGATGCCATACCTTCGACATTTCAGAAATGTCCTTCTTAAGTGCTGCAAATGAAGTTCGTGGTTGCTTGAAAAAACAGTGATATCATCAAGATAAATCAGGACAAATTTATCTTTCTCCCCAACGAAAGCAATGTCCATTTCCCTTTGGAATGTCGCTCCTGCATTCATCAACCCAAAGGGAATTTTTCGTACATAAACGTACCCCATGGAGTGGTAAAGGCAGTTTTTTCTTTGTCTTCCGGATGGACAGCAATCTGATTGTATCCGGAAAACCCATCAATAAAGGACATTACCTTCGATCCTGACACCTTCTGCAGAATATGCTCCATTTTAGGCAGAGGGTAGTTGTCTTTCCTAGAGCACTTGTTCAAATTTATGAAGTCGACGCAGAGTCGGATCTCCCCATTCTTCTTCCTAACCGGCACAAGATTAGCTATCCATTCTGAATACCTGAGAGGAATGATAATGCGGGCATCCAACAATTTCTTAATTTCTCTTTCCATTGTGGGAAGCAACAAAGGGTTGAAAGATCTAAGCTTCTGCCTGAATGGTTTGGTATCTTTATTAAAGGGATTTTTATGTTGAATCACCTCTGTGTCAAAGGTCTTCAAATCATCATACTGCCAAGCAAAGATGTTTGCAAATTCCTTCAGCAATTCTCCATAATCAACCCTTTGTTTTTCAGTCAAATGTGAGGCCAAGTTGACATGTTTAGGATCTTGCTCACTGGCCACATTATACTGCAAGACATCTGAATCTTTCTCCCCGCTTTGCAATTTGACAGCCATATCGTTGTTATCAAACAACCTTTCCAACGGGACCAAACCTTTAGGAATTCTGTTGGTGGACAGTTGAACTATTTCATGAGCTGCAATTTTTATCTTGAGATTTGGCTGCTCGATTTCATTGTCATGTTCGTTCTTCTGATCGATCTGCAGATATGCAAACTCATCTATCAATGCAGGGAATCTAGTGAGTTCAGTGTCGTCCTCAAAAACCTTCCAAAATTTTACATTATCAGGGAGAGAGGGCCTATATTTAACTTGAATTTCATAAGTTAATTTATGAGGCAGAGGGGGTATGAATGCACAAGCAGACACAACCAATGAATCAGCCAATTCATTCATTGCTCTAAGTACAAATGCAATTTTAAAATCTACAAAATTTTGAATTGCCTTCAACTCTTCATCTCTGTATGCCTTCAGCCTGACATGCTTGGCTTGAAAGGACTTATTCACCTGCTGAATAATCAAATCTGCATCTCCAAACACCTGCAATTTCTTAATACCCTTCTCCTTTGCTGCGTTCAGCCCCAAAAATAGTGCTTCATATTCAGCAATGTTATTAGTCACTTTAAAATCGAGTTTAAAGGACAAATGAGAAGTTTTCTTAGAGGGATAAATGAATACCACTCCTGCTCTAGCTGACTCCTTAGTGCAAGCACTGTCAAAGAACATGGTCCAGAGATCATCCTCTGCTGTTTCTGTGGGCTGAATTGTGATCTGATCTGTGGGTTTTCTGAGCAGCAATGTATCAGGCAGTGGATCATCAATTTGCAAGATGCAAGATCCCATATCTGTGTTGACCGCATAGATAGGATGATTAGATGGATTCTTCTCATCACTGATTACATATGCCAACTGAGATTCCCTGTAAAGTCTTCTGTTCACCCCTCCGAAAATAGGGATAGTAGCGTAGGAGAGATCCATTTGAAGAGTGCCACCTAGTCTCTTCATCCATGATCTTGATAGAAGACATCCGAATTTTGGAGGTATGTCAGCCACCACTATGTCCATCACCATTGTCTTCATTGATGCTTGGGTCAAGGTTACAACCAAATCCTTAATCATCCCAAGGCATTTGACTTTTTGAGAATCAAAGGAGAAAAGGTCATGATAAGACTTGGTGATATCCAGCCCAAGCTCATCCATGACAGCCTTTGGCATCAAGTTGTGCGAAGCACCGGAATCCAACAAACAATTATGCAGTGTTTTCGCATGAATATTTAAAGAGATGTAGAAGGGAGGACAACTCTCATCTCTGTCTTCTACCAACTGACCCAGAGTGATGGTTGGCTTATCATCATAAATGTTGAGGATATCGACAGAAGGAGATATAGATTGGGGATCTAAAGTTTTGAGGATATCCCTTTTAAACATCTCATTTTTCACCAGCTCAATAAGAGGAATAGGAATCTTAATTTTTTGTATTTCAGACTCGAAATTAAAAGAATATGGAACCTTATCAGCAGTTTTATCAGAAATCTTTACCTGACTTGAAGGGGCTTCCTGATTCTTTTGTTGTTCAATAGGAGGATGAATTTCTGGAGTTTGCTGCTTGACAGGGGCAACAGTCTTCTTGGGAGGAGCTGATGTTTTCACCTTTGAAGAATTTGCTGGCTGATCTTCTGATGTTTGATCTTTTTCCTTGACAGGGGCAACAGGCTTTTCAAGAGAGGCTGGTGCATCTTGTTGAGCAGCATTGGATTTGGATCGGAGGTTATATCTATTTTTATCTTCTGCTGTGAAAATGCCATCACTAAGAAGATCATCTTCTGTCTGTTCAATCATTAATGATTCCTCATAATATTGCTGTGTTAGATAAGACTTCCCTGTCTCCTCTCCAACACAATGAATTTCACCTTCTCCATCTTCTTGATCTTCTCCATTGTCATCGTCCATCACAACATTCTGAAGAGGCACTTTAATTCTCTGATCTTCATTAGAATTCTTCTCTCTCTGCAATATCTGAGTTGGCTGATTATTCCTTTTGAAGATGTTGGGATTTAGATTAGGATTTTGGCCTACAGGGTCATAAGTTCTTCTACCTTTCACAGGTTGTTTATTTTCGATCTTGAGTTTAGATATCTCAGAAGTTAGAGACTCTAACATTTTGGCCATCTTATCAAGTTTTGGATCAACATGTGATGAAGATGAGGCTTCATTTTTCGATCTTCTCCTATCAGATTCTCCTTTCCGCTTCTGGGAGGCTAGAATGTTTGATTCCACCTAGAGGGAAGCATCTTGCATGAGGGATAATGATGGTGACCTCCTTTCTCTCAACAACAAACAAAAGTCTGAATCAAAAGCATCAGAGTAGGTGATCTTGGCAGAAGCATCTGATGGTTTTATCTCAGCTGGAATTTTGCCATACATCCGGTTAAACCTCTTGGTGAAATCAGAGACTGACTCATTGCTTTGTTTCCTCAAGTTCCCGAATTCTGTGATGTAGTAGACAAAATCTCTTTTGTCACCCCAATGTTTCAGGAATATCTCATCCAATTGCTCGATTCCGGCATTGGAACCAACAGGAAGTTCTTTAAACCATTTCCTAGCATGGACATCTAGGCTTTGGACAAAGACTCGTGTCCAAACATCTTCTTGTTCAATATTAAGGTTCTGTGCATAACTGTAAAAGGCCTCAATATGTTCTTCAGCGGACACATCGCCTTCGCCTGTGAATTTAGGCATATATTTCTGATAATCTCCTCTTGGCATGGCTGCTACTGGGTTTGGCAATATGAGTGGAGCATACCTAGCAGCCAGAATTTGCTGCATCTTGGTCAAAGGAGGTGGTGTTGCAGCCATGACTGTCAGAGGTGGGGAAAATGATAGTTTCTTCTTCAAGTCTTTAACACTGGAGGAATGTGAAAGAGGTGAGTCTTCCAAAGGGAAAGAGGTCTGGTAAGAGGCCTTGTAAAAATTTGTAAGCTGCCTAGATAAATTTTCTTCACCCTTAGCAGATAACTCTTGGAGGAGGTGTTCAACAGAAAGGAGGCTAGTATAAATGTTCAAGTGGTCTTCTTGTTGCTGAGAGTGGAAAGACTCAAGGGAAGAAGAACTGTGGCTTCTTTCTATAGTTTTTTCAATCAAATTATAATTTATCAATTGGTCATCACTAGGATTTTCTTGTTGATCAAAAAGAGTTTGTTCTGCTACAATATTTACAGCCTTTTTACCATCAGTGTTCTCTGAAAAGAAATCAACTTTTTCTGCAGTAGATTTCTCAGAATTTAAAAGAGGATTACCTTTTGGATCTGCTCTTGAAGTTTGACCTTGAATCGTCTTTCCTTTTCTGAGAATTGATTCTGGATTGGACACTGGCGTGATCGGTGATTCTTGAGGATTCGCCCTAGTACTGATCCTCTTAGGAGCCAGGATGAACTTGTGGAGTCGCCAGATAGATGATTACAACCAACTGAAAGTGTCTAATCTTTGTCTATCATCAAAGATCAACTCTGTGTCGTATCCCAGGAAAGCAGAGCTTGAATTCCGTCTCCCCGGCAACGGCGCCAATTTTTTATCACTCCAAGTAACCCTTTGTGGTTGTAGACCAAAGGTGCTTGGTAACTTAGAAATAATGGTTTTTATGTGTTTGGGACAATGGGGTCTTCATTGATTTGTATAAGAAACAACTCATCACACATCTAAAGATAAAGTGCTTTCAGTAGACAATAACCAGATCCAATAATTGAAAGAGAGTATGGAGAATGCTATTCTTGATTTGCCAATACAAGTGAAAGTAGGGCCTAATACAAGACAACAAGGAATCCTTTAAGTTCAAGCCTATGAGTTCAACAAAGAGGTAACAATCTTTCTGAACTAAAATAAACTGAAATTAAAGTACAGAGAATGAAGAGGAACAATTCTGGTATTGCAAACGAAAGGAAACTTCACTTTATTTCTGCAAAAAGAGTCTATACAGTGGCATGAAAAAATCTCCCAGTTTGAACCCCTGTTTCATATCAAAAGTAGGCATTTATAGCCTCTTACAAACAGTTTTACAGATCCTAAAAACATGGATCTGTATTTAATAAAAGCAATTCAAATCTAATTCAACAACTTGAAAATAAGTCTTAAACAACTAAACTTAGAACTCGAACTGTCTTCAATCTCCAAAACTCACCATCTGCATTCTTCATCTCCTGGTATCTGCAATGTGGTGAAGAATAGCAGGACACCTGTCTTGACAGTTGGATCTCCCCAACGCTCATGGTCGATTTTTGAGGAAATGGTTTGCAGGTGGTTGCCAAAATTCTCTCGAACCTCTGATGCTATACCCTTTGCATGCGATCTAATAGCTCCTTGATACGCTGGAACTCCTTCAAAACTCGTTTGGAATGAACTGTTTTGTCCCTGGCTTCAAAAAAAACTTTTCCATCTTTCAGCAGCTAACTCGTTTAATTTTTCGCAGGTTAGCTGTTGAAAGTAACCACTTTCCACAGCTAACGGGTCATAAAATATCGCTTTGCGCTGGTGAAAGCCCTGATGGCGCTCAAAACGAGTTTTCACCCCAAAATTTTGATTTCAACAAAACTTATTGTGTCTTCGATTTCTCACCTTGCATATTAACGGCGACTTGAGCGAGTACCTTCAGATCTGGATGGGATTTTTACCTTAGTTTTTGTTTCAACCTTTTTATCTGCCTTTTAAGGCGTTTAGAAAGCCACCACAGGCTATTGTAGTCTTTGGTGAGTTTTTTCTTTCTTTTCTTCTGTTTAACACTTTCCCTAGCCAATCTCTCAAATGCAACATTAGTTTTTTCGAAGTTCTAAGACAACTTCTTATACCTTCCTTTGATAACCCGTTCCAAAACCTCTTGCTGAGCAATTACCTCCTTCAGATGCTTGATATTCTGAGACTTCTTTGACTTGGAGCTTTTCGATGTTTCTCCCTCTTCTGTGTGTGTGAAGCCCTCATAGTTTTGTGCACACTCAGTTGTCTGCTCAGGATTCTCAGTGACAGGGCATTGATCTTGTTGCTCTGATTCTGAATCTGAATAGGGCAAGTTTAATATATTCTTCCCTGTACTCTGCTCTGTAGGACGCTCTGTGGTCTGCTCAAAGTTTAACCTTCTCTTCAACCTGTGGGGCTTCACTCCAGATATTCTGTCTTCTGGAGGTCCTGGAAGGGTCCTTCTTTTTCTTGAACTTCTTTGAGGAGAGGATTGTTTCTTTGAACCTTTCCCTGGCTCATTTGCAGGCTGGGTCTGTGTTTCAAAACCTTCCCAGAATAAAAAATGATCCCAGATCCTTCCCTGCTGTTTCAATTCCTCCAGGATGATTAATTTTATGAGGCCGAAGTGACACATAGTACTTTTTATTCTCAAGTGTTGAGCCCTAATCTTCTTGCAAACCTGAGTCAAACTTTTATGTAGGAA
The DNA here is from genome assembly GCA_009831015.1 of Picea engelmannii. Classification (NCBI taxonomy): domain Eukaryota; kingdom Viridiplantae; phylum Streptophyta; class Pinopsida; order Pinales; family Pinaceae; genus Picea; species Picea engelmannii. The sequence goes on along the minus strand of ML783119.1, from coordinate 10,182 downwards.
AAAAGGTAAATTAATGGGAGTCTTGCCTGTGAAATGGTCCAGAAGTTTGATGTGATACATCATAACTTTATCATACCTTCCCTATGAAGTAATGTACAATTGAATACCTTTGAACAACTCATGCCATTCTTCTTCTAGATAGGAAACCAACATACCCTTTTTCCATGCCTTGTGCTTGTATCCCTCTTTCAAATAAGCTCTGAAATCCAAATTTTGGGGAGCAGTGGTTTTAAACCATCTCTGAACGGTTCTTGGTAGGCTTGTTGTTGCAGCAATAGCAGCTTCATCCACTCTAATTTCCATGGACCCAACATGAGCTTTGTTCCCATCGAAAGTCTTGGCAAAAGCTTCTTCCGTAGACTGATGACAACCGATTTGCAATCTTTCAACAAATTCAATACACCCTGCATTTGAAAAATGTCTCTGAACTTCGGGGTGTGTCTGTAAAAAGGACAGGTTATCCAGCTCTCTCTTGAGTAGAGCCCCGCTGCGCTTCCTCACCATTCTATAACTTGAAAATCCTGACAATTCGTAACCCCTGTAACTGTTGATCGAGCCGAGGTTTTGCGTTGTTGAAAGCACTTCGGGGGTCGGCTCTGTTTTAAAACATTTGAAATTTTGACAGGCCTCCGCGAATAGGGTGTGATATAGAAACCACAATTTGATTTGATGTTGTTAGGCCGGCGGTACCTCCTCTGTACCTGCATCATTGAACTCGAATTTTCCATCCCTAATGCCATGATTGTGGAGCGTGAGTTTCTGAGCCGAATTCGCATCACAATCCTATTCTGACATGCAGAATTGAGTTTCCATCATTACCCACTCTCATCAGCGCATGATTTGGATTTTCCTGACGTGGGATGATCATATCATCATTGCCTTCAGACGTGGATATCACGCACGTGATTCCCGCTTTCTTCAACCAACGGCCCGTGGAAAACGCCTCTGTTAGCTATTCATACTTGCCACTTTCACCAGTGAATGACGCTGTGGAAAACCCCCGTTAGTTGTTGAAAGTCTTCACTTCCCTCAGCACGTGACCTTTTAAGAACTGCTTCTTAGCTGTGGAAAGTTTTCACTTTCACCAGCGCACCACCTTGTAAAAACCGCTCCATAGCTGCGGAAAGTATGCACTTTCAACAGTGCACGACCCGCGAAACTGATTATTGGACATTTTGAAATTCATCACTTTCAACAGCGCACAAACTTATGTGAAGCGCTCCTTAGCTGCTGAAAGTCACCACTTTCCACAACGCACACTCAACTTTTGAACACACGTTAGCTGTGGAAAGTGAATTATGAAAGTTTTGAAAAGAAGACTTTATGGGTCATATTTTTTCTAAAACAAAAAACCAAAACCTAAGTTTTGCAGCTATAAAAACTCAAAAATGACTTGAGGACACTACCAATAGCCATGCTATCTACCACAAAACTCGACCAAAAGGACCGTTTCATTTTGGGAGTTAACACTTTCCTAGACAACACTTTTCATTTCCAATTTCGCTTAACACATATATGTTGCTTGAAGTTCTTGCAGCTGTAGCGACCAATTTCCTTGAACCTTCTTTTCTTATCTGACACTTTTGTGAATCGAAAGTAACTTTATGACCTTGGTCACACATTTGACTCACACTTAAAAGATTATGTTTCATATCTTCTACTGGGTCAACTATCGGATATTCTAGAGTATAATTATGGGGTTGTGGTTGATTTGGTTGCGCCGTTTGGTCGCAAATATGCCAATAATCTTCAAAAATTTCTTGGTCTGGGTGTTCTATTTGGGATGATTGATTATTTGATCCCCTAGGGAATTTAATCACACTGCCTCTATCTGGGATTTCAGGTATACCTCCTCCTTTCACAGGAGATTCAGGATCAGGTGGTGGTGATGGGTTTGCTCTAGCAACCCCGCTGGTCTCCCCTTCCCCTTCTTCCAGATTACAAGAGTTTCCCTCGTCTAAAGGGCCGAGAGGTGGAAGATATGTGTTTTGAAAAATTTGTTCAGTCCCTTAAGTTTTTCTATGAACCTTAGCATGGACTGCAGTTGGTGAATTTGCTACCTGAGGGATTCGGTTAGAACCTTTCCTAGGTCCAACCGAAGCTTGAGATTCAACTTTTCGGATGATGTCGTCTATGTAAGTGTTTCTTCCAGGGGCCACCGAGCCCTGGCCTTTTGTAGCTTTTGGTGGGGGTTTTGGTTTTTCAGGTTCTTTCTTATTAGTCATACACACTTCACATAAAAAATTCAAAACACCTATATAACCTCTATATATCAGTTGGAGGTAGGCGTTGGCATAAGAATTTTACTTATTGCTTGCGCAGGTTCTTACCTTCCGTCTTCAATACCTCATCCTCCAAAGACACAACCTATGCTACCTTTGACACTCTCCCTGGCAACAACACCAAAATGTTGGGCTCTAAAGAGGTCCTAAAAATAACCTTAGTTTAACATTAATTTATCAACCCAAGGATTCGTCTTTTTATCTCAAGAATATCAACTAAGTCTATGCAGATAGTTGTAGAGTCTAAAAATGGTGTAGTCAAAGAAAATCCGAGTCTATCACAATCAAGTTCCTCACACATTCATCAAAAATCTGAAACTAAGATTCTACTTCACAGAACTGAAGTCTGACTTTATAACATGCAGTGAATTAAAGGCAGTAATTGAATTGCTAAACTGATCTAATTAACAAACAATAATTGAATTGCTGAATTGATCTAATTAAGAAACAATAATTGAATTGCTGAATTGATCTAATTAAGAAATAGTAATTGAATCTACGAAAATATTGAGAAACTAATCTATTAATGATTATGTATCATGCTGGAAATAAATAGCTAAACCTTGTAATTTAAGATGGAACAACAATTGTGGAATTGAAGCGAAAGGAACAACAAATACTATTGTAAGTGAAAGGAAAAAAAAATGCTACTGTGAGCGAAAGGAACAACAAATTCTACTTTAAATGAAAGGAGCAACAAGTGTGAAAATGAGAGGAACCATCAAGTAGTAAACTACAGTAATGGAAAACTGAAACAACAATCGATACTTTCAATTGAAACACCTTGTCTTCTGTAAGCAAACAATAACAATGCCAACACACTTATGCATTTATCGTGAACTATTTGAAAAAGAGAATTAAATCACAAAACATAAATCAAACTGATACAATTATAGATTGAGACAGTAACTCCTTCAGACTGGGCCCTTGGTCCTCAGAAGCACTACTACTAGAAACTCAGTATGCCGAAATGGTGAAAACATTGAAGACTTCTATTAATGACATAATTGGTACACCATTTACAAAAGATTGTTTGTACATAATAGTTCCAAATTCGGAATGATTGGATACAATTCTTCGATGATCTTTTTAGGATTCATTACCCTCTATATACTACAATGATATGGGTAAATTAGTTATCCTGAGGATCGAAAGATCCTCATGATTGCTTTACTATTTATAAAGTTTACAACATAGAGAATCATTCTTCCTCAAAACTGCTTTGTGCCCAAAGTCTTCAACCTCCAATAGCCTACGTATCTTCAAAATATCCTTAGCTATCTTGGGTTTAACAATATTTATCCATTCCTGCAATAAAATCAAACAATTCCAAGCGAATTTTAGAATTTATCTAATACTACTCAATAATATTTCTAGAAGACATTTTAATCATTTCATGTCCTACTTCATTCCTAATTAACAGAAAATTCAATCAACATTATATCATAAATCATGAAATGAGGAGGATATTTGTACCTTTTCTTGAACCCAACACACGTGAGTGCCACATGGTGATGGGGTGGCCTTCAATCAATAACGCCTCAAAAATTTCAGAAGGCCATAACTTCCAATCTAGAATTTGGTTTGGGACAAATTTATAGCTAATGGAAAACTCTCGGCGAGCATAAGGCATTGGTGTCCTCATTAGAGGGATTTAAAGAAGTTGAGAAAAAGCAAAAAATTTATACCCCGTCCGTTAAAAACGTACTTAGGGGGTTGGGTGTGTGATAGCAACCCCGTTGTTGCAACTCCAAGACAAATTTTGCCAACACATCAGTCAACGTTATAGTTGTTGGTCATAGATCACTCCTCACATGGAAAGGCGATGAAATACATGTCGACAACCAAAAAGAGAAAACAATTCACCTACCAATCATCATCTAATTAATATGATTCAACAGATGCCTGCTCTTTTCTAAATAGTGGCGATATCAATGTAAAAAAATGAACAAGTTGATTCTAATGGTTGTCCATTTGTCTCCTTGTTTTATTTAGACATCATATGCATTATATAAAAACCCTAGCTTCTCTCAATCTCGGGGAATGATTATTGACACAATATCCGACTGTATTGTAAAACTCATAACTTTTTCAATATAATTTCATTTTTCTTCTTGTTCGCATGATGGTGTTATGAGTGCTCATGTTGTTTTGATTTCGTGATCTAGTTCCTTGTCTAAGCGGGTAGGGCCCCCTCCTTATCTAGGTTTATAACAATTTGTGGATCAAAGACATTGTTGCAACTCTCATTGCTACAACTTTGTTGTTGTAACTCTCCTTGCTGCAACTCCGCTTGCATCTTTTACTTTACTTTGTTTCTTTCATATTTGTGACAATTTTATTCTCTAACAGTTTGGGATTGATACTCTGTCGATTTTATGAGTTGACACTCTCTTATGCATTAGATTATAATGTTCTTTTAACACATCTTGTTGTATGTACAATCACATAATTGTTACAAGTCAAGATTATCATCATACTTGAGAAAGTCATTGTTTGGTACTAGTGTAATTTCATTTTTTACAAAGAGTAATTTATCTTTTGGAGTGCGATTTACTTTCTGCAAAATGCAATTTACTTTCCTGAAGAGTGATCTACTTTCTGCAAAGTGTGATTTACTTTTCGCAAGAGTGATTTACTTTCCATAAAGTGTGATTTACTTTTTGCAAAGTGTGATTTACTTTCTTACAAGCATGGCATTTATTTTCCTGCAAAATACAAATTTAAAAAGTAGTATAGATTGGTGACTTAATTAAGTATTTTGAAATCTTGATTTGTGACCTCAAAAGTACAACAATTCCTTGGAAATCACAACACTATACTTGCATATACGGTGCACGACAATTTGTAAGTAATATGTGACCTCAAATTGATAATGAAATGCACGACTCTTCAGTTGTTTACTAAATTAATTAGGAAGTAATTGAAAAGTTTGTCACAATACAAGCACCTTGATGATAAAATGATCTCATGGAGGTAGTTCAAAAGATATTTCCAAGAGAAATATTTTCTGGGAATTACTATGAAAGGAATATGAAAGAGTTCTTTGAACTCAAGTTGGGAAGCATGACAGTGGATGAATATGAGAAGAGGTTCTTTGAATTGTTGAACTATGTAGACTTCATAAAGGATGATAAAGTTGAAATCCAAAGGTTTATAAGTGGGTTACCCTCCTTCTGCAGTGACAAGATTCAATATGATAACACTAGGAATTTGGAGGAAGCCATAAGGAGAGAAAAGAATGTTTATGAGCAGAGCATAGAAAGGCCAGTTTTACAAAAATATTGGAATGACAAGATGAAAGGTAAAAATGATCAAAGGCATAAAGGTTTTAAGCCACATGTTTGAAGAACAAGTCCCAAGCAAATCAACAAGGTCATTCAACCCAAAATGAGCACAATACTACAGATTCATTTGGGAAAAGGCCAAGGAAACAACTAGTACAATGTTGGGGATGTGATGGAAATAACTTATATAGGGACTTCCCTCACAAAGGAGGAAGAATGAGGATTGTCCAAAACATTCAGGAGGCTGAGACAGTTGAAGACATGGGATGAAACATGCCAAGGATTTATGCATCCTTGGACAATAAGTAAACAAAATATCAATCCCCCATGATTGAAGTGGAAGGTAAGAATAATAACCATCCCATATCAATTTTAATTGATTATAGAGCTATCTATAGTTACAAAAAAATCTAACATTGTTGAAAGATTTCACTTACAAAGGAGTAAGCATAAAAAGTCTATGTTAGTTCAATTAGCCACAGGGGTTAAGAGGAAAATCAATGAGCTAGTTAAAGATTGTCCAATTGACATGAATGGAATCAACACAAAGGTGGATGTGGACACTATTCCATTGGGTTCATATGATTGTCTAATTAGCCTAGACTGGTTGGTAAAACACCATGTTGTCCTAGACTACTACAACAAGAAAATTACATGTCTTAATGAAGAAGGGCAACAAGGAAATGTTCAAGGCATTATTAGAGTTGTACTTGTTAGAGAAATTTTAGCTATGCAATTGAAAAAGAGTTTCAGGAAGGGATTTCAGATTTTTTCCACCACACATGGAAGAGGTAGCTAGAGATAAAGTGGCAAGCATTGAAGACCATTCGATCTTAAGGGATTTTGAAGATTTTTTTGGAGAAATTCCATGATTTCCACCAAACAGAGACATTGATTTATCTATCAATTGGGTGCCAAGAGTTTCCCCAGTGTCCAAGACACCATAGAGAATGGGAAAAACAAAGTTGAAAGAGTTCAAGATGTAGCTCGAAGAGTTGTTAAGGAAGGGGTATATATGCCCAAGTGTCCCATTGGGGTTCCCCAATTCTTTTTGTAAAGAAGAAATATGAAACCTTAATGATATGTATTGATTTCAGACAACTGAATAAGGTCATCATAAAGAAAAAATATCCTTTACCAAGGATTGATGATTTATTTGATCAGTTGAAAGGTGTAAGAATATTTTCCAAGACTGACTTGAGATCAGGATATAATCAAGTAAGGATAAAGGAAGAAGATATCAACAAGAAAACATTTAGGACAATATATGGGCATTATGAATTCAAGATAATGCCATTTGGGCTATTAAATTACCTAGCTATTTTTATGTGCCTAATGAATAGGGTGTTCAGGGAATACTTAGACAAGTTTGTAATTGTGTTCTTGGATGATATACTCATCTACTCTAAGTTAGAATAGGAACATGAGAAATATTTAAGAATGGTGTTGCAATTTTTAAGAGAGCATAAATGGTATG
>ML783118.1:476599-520710 GCA_009831015.1 Picea engelmannii | reverse complement strand
TCAAGAAAAATATCTAAGAAAAATGTTGAAAAGGTTTCAAATGGAAGATTCTAAACCTATGGGCACACCTATGGTTACTGGATGCAAATTAAGCAAGGATGATGACTCACTTGATGTTGATCAAAGTTCATATAGGTCAATGATAGGCAACCTGCTGTACATCACATCTTCTTGCCCATACATAATGCATGTTGTTGGAATGGTAGGAAGATATCAGTCTGTACCTAAACAGAGTCACTTGCTAGCTGTCAAAAGGATATTTAGATATTTGAAAGAAACAATTAACTATGGCCTATGGTATCCTAAGAAATGGAATTTTCAATTATCAGTCTACTCAGATGCTGATTGGGATAATTGCATGGATGAAAGGAAAAGAACGAGTGGAGGTGCATTCTTCTTAGGAGATTCTCTAGTAGCATGGTTGAGTAAAAAGAAAGGTTCCATTTCTTTATCAACTACAGAGGAAGAGTACATTGTTGTTGCTATCTATTGCACTCAAGTATTATGGATGATTCAGACACTTGCAGACTTGGAGGTAAAATACGTTGCACCAATCCCAATTCATTGTAATAACACTAGTGCCATCAATGTGTCCAAGAATCCTGTATTCCACTCCAAGACCAAGAATATTCCCATAAAATACCATTTTCTGAGAGAGTAGGTCACCAATCAGATTGTTCAGGTCCATTACATTCCTACCATAGAACAAATTGCAGACATATTTACTAAACCCCTAGCCAAGACACCATTTGAATATCTCTGACAGAGCTGGGTGTCATCCCATCTCACACCTAAGAGAGTCCACCTTGTTAGGGGGAGTTTGTATTGATTGAATATCTGATACCTCCGAAAAATAATGCAACAACTCAGGGGGAGCGTGTTTTCTTTGATATTGATGTCAAAGGGGGAGAAAATAATAGGTCTGGTGTCCAGGTGCCTTTGTTTCTATCAATGCCAAAGGGGGATATTGTTGGCATGTTTTACAGGCAGCGTATGCTTGTCATTGATGGAAAATACAACAACGATGATGGATTCAGTACAGGTATAATGTGTCAGGCGGGCACCAGAAGTTTTTTGGGGAGACATAGTAGAGCAAGCTCATGAAGACCAAAAGAAATAGTGCATAGGTGCATGCAAAGTGCAAGAGTTTTCTTGTTCATTTGATGGCAAACAGATAGAAAAGGAAGATCAGTAGCGATGATGGCATGGAAAGATCAGAAGCATAAACTCCATTTCAGAGTTTTAGATACCGAGAGTTGGAGGAGTCAAGAGTCGAGACTCTTCATCACAGGAGTCCCGAAGATGCGAAATGAGAAACGCCGAAATCCTGAAACATGCACATCAAAATATCCATTTTTTACTTTTGGATACCGGGAGTTGGAGGAGTCAAGAGTCGAGGCTCTTCATCATAGGAGTCCCAAAATTGTGAAATGTGAAATGCTGAAATCCTGAAACAAGCACATCAAAAAAGAATCCATTTTGGAGTTTAGGGGATCTCGACATGGAGCGTCAAGATATATCACCACAGGAATGTCGAAATGCTGGAATGTTGAAATGCGAAAAACACCTTTTGGTGCAGGTTTCAGATACCAAGAGTTGGAGTGTCGAAACACTTCACCAGAGGAATACCGAAATGTCGGAATGTCGAAATGCAAAAAACACCTTTTGGTGTAGGTTTCAGATACCGAGAGTTGGAAGTGTCGAAACACTTCACCACAAGAATTCCTAAATGTCAGAATGACGAAATGCGAAAAACACCTTTTGGTGCAAGTTTCGGATACCGGGAGCTGGAAGTGTTGAAACACTTCACCACAGGAATGTCGAAATGTATGAATGCTAAAATATGAAATCGCCAAAGCACTTTATGGATAAATGCTTGGTCATAACTCTAGGCATGTGAAGGAAGGAGCTTGCAAGTTGCAAGGCTCCATTTCGTGATCAGGAGTTGCAAGAGTCAAAGTGACTCGCAAAACGTGAAATTGCAAAATGCAGTTTCGAATAAGGCTGTGGTCACAGCCAGTGGTCACATCTACGGAAGATGGAGGAAGGAGATAGATAAACCAAGATTCATTTCAGAGATCACGACTTGGAGAGTCAAGATGCCTCACAACAGGAATTCATGACATGCCGAAATACCGAAATGCCAAAATGTGAAAACACCTTTTAGTGTAGGCTGTGGTCATCGCCTGAGGCCACATGTGAAAGGAAAGGTGAAAGGTGCCAAAGGAATAAGGCTCAATAGGTTCACAGTGTAACTGCTAGAAACGACTAATGGTTTCTGTCATAGGACTTGAAGAGACTTCAGGGTGATCGCCAGAGAAGATGAAGAGACTCAAGGCATCTTCCAGTGGAATGAAGACTGTTGATAGAGGCAATTGACAGATGGAAGAGCATTGAAGCCTGTAACTGCAATAGAGAGGATGAGCTCGACTATGATAGAGAAGAAGAAGAGTCTCGACTGGTAGACAGGATAAGGAATCTCAACATAACACCCAGTGATGATGAACGCATGGGCATAACCACTAGAAAAGCTGAGGAATTTCCATGATGATCAGGAAGAGGACTCGACACGAGGATAACATGCATAACAGAGAGAGTGTGTTGATGCTGAAGAGAGTGAAGTAGAGAAAAAGTGGAGTGGCAGTGAACAACCTGAGGAACATAACCATGGCACGTTGAAGAGAATGCAGAGGCATTGTGCATGGAGGACAAAGAAGGTGCACAGATAGTATAAATAAGTAGAACATATAAGAGATGGGTGTTGCTATTGAGAGTGATTCAGGTGTGTAGAAGGAGGCAGAGTGTAGGAGCTGAAAGGCACAGAAGAGGAATGGTGCATAGAATGCATATGGAACACAGAGCATAAAAGGAAGAAGAACATAAATTGTAAGGTAGGGGGTGTAGGAAGAAAGTGATGCAGGTAGAGCAAAGCAGTGTAGAAAAACAGTGATGAGACCGGTAAGCCACTAATAAATATTGTATCATTGTGATAAATTTATATATAGCAAAATTTATATTTCAAGGTGGTTGGGAGGTGCTAGGGAGGATTGTTGTCCTTCGAGGTTCAAGTGGGTGCTTGAACACAGGGAGTTGTAGCTTCCATCTGGTTGTAGCCAGAAAAACCAGGGTGGCAGGGTGGTGCAAGGGAGAACTGTTGTCCTCTATTTTACAGGTTGGTGCCTGTGTGACTGGAAGTTGGTGCTTCCATACAGTTGGTGTTGGAAAACTTAGGGAGTTGTTGCTTCCTTCTAGTGGGTGCTAGAGAAACCAGGGAGTTGGTGCTTCCTTCTAGTGGGTGCTAGAGAAACTAGGGAGTTGGTGCTTCCTTCTAGTGGGTGCTAGAGAATCCAGAGAGTTGGTGCTCTCAGCAAGTAGCAACTTGCAAAACAGAGGTTGTAGCCTCATTATGAGTTGGTTCTCATAAGTATGATAATGTAAAGAATGTAAATATTACTTATCATATAAATAAGAAGAGGTTTTTACCCTTTATGTGTTTTCTCAAGAAATATCTTTCTGTGTGTATATCATATGTGTGAATGATGCTAAATGTTCTATTGCTTACTTCCCTGCATTATTGTGATTGTCATTGAGTGCTCTGTAAAGTGATTAAAAATAAGAATAATTGTTTAAGCACGGTAACAACTGATTCACCCCCCACTCTTAGTTGTCCAACATGAAATAATCAGTTGTTTGCAGTCAAGGTATGGATTGGGACTATAATCTAATCCTTTTCCTCATGCATCAACATTATTATTCATTCATATAAATCTAGTGTTCATTCATTAATCCAACTATCCATGCATGTAGTCATAATTAACTTTAACCATTCATTTTGTAAATGATAAATAATATAACAGTAAAAAAATCATTCATGACACATAACACGGTAGATTTATCGTGGTTCAACCCCAATGGGGCTACGCCCACAAATATTTGTCTCTTTTGATATTTTATTCATCTTTCTTCAAAATTTGTGTTTTGTGCATTACATATTTTTCCTTACAATAAAAAGGGAGGGTAAGTACCCTCTGTGAGGCAGACTAGACCACACTAGGCTCCTTATCCTGTGACCTAATCCTCAAGAACTTAGCTTATGAAAACCAAACTATCTCTCTTTCACTAACTTACCAACGAATCATTAACAACCTCTACTTAGACCCCCTTAGGTCTTTGTTTATACTATTCTACTGGATTATAGCCATTACATTCATGTCCAAAACCATAACCCTAACATGGCTAGGTTTGACTGCATGCACGCCACACTACTTTTCCTCCTTTCACGTGCTTCTTTTTCTTCTTTCTCTACATGATGATTTTCGGCCACCTAAGGCGCACACTCCAAAAATAGGATTCTCTTTCAAAAAATAGCCCTGCACCCAAAATAAAATTCTCCCCCAAAATAGGCATGTGCCAACAAGCCCCCAAAAATGACATGTGGCTCGTTTCGAGCCAGTGCGCCTTAGTTTACACTCTGGATGGTGAGATGCAACTCGTGAAACACATTTTATAAGTGGGTGACTTTCTATTTAACCTATTTTCTCTTCTTTTCCAACTTCTCCACACTCTACACTGTAATGTGCTTTGCTAGCACTTGTCTACATTCTGCATGCACTGTAGAAATTTGCAACCTGTTGGGTTTGCGTTTTGATTATTTTATTTCGATGGCCAAATCCTTTTTGCATGCGATATGACATATGATATGCTTCATATTATCCATTTTGAAGGATTCTCAAAGGTTTATACATCAATTGACCATGAATTCACACCATGTATGTACAATTGGTGCTTTTTGCAATGATTTTGTGATCAATTCATCTCAGCTCGATGTTTATGAAGATCTAATGTATGGTTTTCTTGCAACAGGGAAAAATCGTAGTTCGATCCTCCATCGGATACCTCGTTCGACACTCTGTTCAACACTTGATATGGCACTCCATACGGCATGCGATCCGGCACTCAGAGCACATTGGAGATGGTGGTTGGTACAATGGCAACCTTTGATGGATGAATCAGGGATCTGGGTTTTGTGCCCCCTCATTCCCTCCAACTACAGAGCTCGACACACCTCATATTGGGAAGTTGTAACGATCGTTGAGTGTCTCACGAATTTGTTAGAATATGTTGTTGTTAGAACTCATTTAATGAGTTTACTTTTTTTAGAGGAGGTCGACCCTTCTAGTGGTCGACCTCTCAAGTTGTAATCACCTATAAATACGACTACCCATGGCATGACTGAGGATATAATTTTATTGTTTTGATACAAACATTATCTTAGATTTTGTTCCATACTTTGTTTTCATACTTAATGACAGTATTGTGTTGATTTAGCCTCTGTGTTTTCCTGTTGGAGTGTAGCCACAATCTGCTGGGGGGGCCACCAGTGGTCTGAGTGATTATGTATATCAATATATATTTTCATTCATCTTGTTTCTTATTTAAATTTCAAAAATGTCTCTTTACTGTATGAATTTCTCAATTTTAATTGTTGTGTATATGTTAAATACACACTGTTAATCTAATTCATTTTCCTTATTTGCAGATTGCTTGATTTAATTGTGTATATCATAGAAGGACGTCCATGGTTATGTGTTGTTTGCAGGTTGTAGGAGCTAGTTAATTGTAGTGTTATGTCTTTTTCTTCTTAGATATAAGTTACCCTGCAGGATACTAATTTCAATAGGTTCATTCAATTCTTCATTAATTACTTTAGTTCTGATAATTTTGACAGAGCATTAGTTTAGATTGGTTTATTTGTAGTTTTGACAGATTATTTGTTTTAAGTTTTGATAGTTTTAACTTAGATAGGTTTAATTTCAATTTCAACTATTCTCTGTAGGTCTATTTTGTTTATTGATTTTGCCTCAGCATGATAGGATAGAAATAGATTTTGGATTATGACTTCTAAAATCATTTTGGTTAATTTTGAAGTATGATTTTTAATGATATATTAGTTCATTTTAGATTATGAAATCCCAGTTATGAATTTAAATTGTAATTTCTAGTTGGCATTAATCAAGAGTTGGAAGTTTGAACAAAGTGAATTTGAATTAGGATTTTTAGTTATGAGTTTATGAGCTTATAAGCTTTTCTTGAGTTAGTGATTTTGGATAAAGTACTTTTTAGCAGTTGATGATCGATGTACAATGCTTAGAGATCACATGGATTCTATAAATGTTTAGTGTTGCTTCTATGATGGAAACAATTTATTTAGATTTCCTTATCCATACTTTCCATTTCTCTATAGAAGTCAACATTGAATTAATTCCTCTTGAATTGTCACTAATAGTCATATTCCATCATGAATTTATTCAACACCGAAGAAACAATCATCACCTTTGAATACTTTCCTTTTTTTTACTGCAATCTAGAAATAGTTTTGATCAATTAGAATTTGAATACAATCATAACATTTTTACTTTTGATTAAGCAGATTAAAATTTATTCTTTGCAAAATATAAATAGTTATGAGTTATTTTTAAGAATAGAGTTCACTTGTCAAAATAGTTTTGATAGATTAGTTTCTTACTTGCTCAGAGATAGATAGGTCAAATAACTCATAAATAACTTACTTGTTGTTCCTTACTTAAAAAGATATTGAATAGATTAACTAGCTTTGAAATAGACTCCTTGTTATTTTTTTATTTAGAAATAGTCCATGGCTCATTGTTTTAGGTTACTTAGGGTAAATAGTTCATAATTATAGATTTTCTTAAAGCTCATTAATTGAGGGTTTCTTTACATAGAATTTTCTAGTTAACTATATTTGAAAAGTCATCTCTTTAGAATTGTAGATTGGATAGAGTGTTGATACCTAGGGTAGATCATCTCCTTAGTTAGAAAATCCTTCCATTAGGTTTCCTTCCTTGGATCATACAGTGCCACAACTCTAAGTTTACTTACCCTGGGTTGACAATTTAATTGAGGGAATTAGTGCATATAGAATACCCATCATTTTTGGCACCGTTGCCGGGGAGTTGTATTAAGGTAGGAAATAGTTAGGAAGTAGATACTTTTTTAACCTTAGCATTATTTTTTTGGTAGGGGAACTTTAATATGAGAGGTAAGAACATGTGCATATGTTATAGTAGGTTTCCCCATACCCTGTGGTATTTTTTCTTTTTATTTCTTTCATGAACAAACCTAGGGACCCAAAGGGAAGATACATTAAAACTAAACCAAAAATTTTGATCAAGGTTCCTTCTAACCTTTTTGGAGGAAGGAACACTCCACCCATAAACTCCGTAGATTGATACCGTAAAATAGGGGTTATCTCAACCCAAAGAGATAAAGAAGTCTTTGAAGAAACGAAAACCCTAAGCATTATAGAGAAGAAAATTGAAACATCAACAATAGTGGGACAGGAGGTAAGACCACTCGGGCCTTGATCAAAATCAACCAACACAAACTTTGCTTTTTCACCATCATCATGGGACTCTAACTTTGTATATATCATTGACCCTGAACATGTGAATGCTCTCTTTGGCAGTTCAGCCAATAAAATTGTTTCCCAAGTCGAAACAGAAACTTTGGCACCAATAATTTCAACTGGCTCGAGTAAAGTCTCGGACATCTAAACAGTAGATTAATCTTCCCATCGAAGGGATACCCTTCCTGGAAAAGAACCTTGGGATAATTTTTTATCTTCAAGGATAAAACCATTTATGTAATCTCTCTTTGGAAACCAAAGTAATATGGATGATCAGGAGGATCACAACCATGTAAGACATGATGAGGGAGAAGAAGTTGGAAACCAAACAGAAACCACCTTCGGGTTTCCAATTTTGGATACAAGAAATAATGTTAACATGAAGAACATTCCACTCTCGTCACTGCCCACCTTTTACGGTAAAAGTAGTGAAGACCCAAATACCTTCCTATTTGAGTTTGACATCTTGTGTAAGAGATACAACTAGTTGCAAGATGCCCAGAAATTAAAAATTTTCCCTGCCACCCTCAAGGATTTTTCACTAAGATGGTTCATGGGGTTGGGAGAGTCTAGTATTAGGTCTTGGGAAGATATGGAAGATATATTTATTAAAAAATACCAAAACTACTTCAAGTCTAAGGATTATCGTAATGATATTTTTAAGATTCAACAGTTAGAGAATGAGAGTCTCGAGGATTACATGGAATGGTTTTCTTATATCTCATAGAAATCGAAATACCATGACCTCCCAGATGATGCATTGATGAATCTTTTCCTTAAAGGTATTCCAGAAGAATACCTAGAGACACTTAACCTAATGGAATCCGGTGACATCTCCCATAAACCATTTACTGAAATCGGTGAAATGTGTAGGAATTACTTGAGGAGTAGAGCCAAATCGGGGAAGAGTGTTCAGGATCCTTATAGTAGAAAGCTAAAAATAGTTAGTTCAGGTGGTATCACAAGGGTAGAGATAGGAAACCTATTAGATAAATTCAAAACCAATATCTTAAGTATAATAGGTTCCCAGTTGGAAACCCTAAATATTAAAAAGAAACAGGAGGAGGAGAATGCACCAATGTGCATATTTTGTCCAAGATGCAGGAGGAAGAATTCCTCATGGGAATGCCCATTAGACAATATTTTAGTTTGTGGCTTCTGCACTAAAGACCACCCAAATGAAAAATTCATATCACTGCTTGGTTTATTATCCATTTACAGAAGTGGGGATCCTAGGGAATCCTTTTATGCACCTAGGAGGCCATGGCAGCCTAGGAGTCAACCTACATACCAGGATTTACCACCTCAAGTTCCACCCTCTTATCAACAACCACAATAGTGGAACTCACCGAATTGGAAAAATGGTCTACACAGTATCACCATCCTTGGCTACAAGAATGGAGAGGAGGGCATACCCAAGGAAACACTCAAGATCTAACAATACCTATGCCCACTCATCCTTACCCCCAATTTCCACCGAACATCCCACAATTTTTTCCAAGTTTTGTTCCCCCACCTTTACCTCCTATTCCACAAAAACCCCAGCCATGCAAGAATACAAGATCCCCAAGACTAACATTATTACCAACACAACCAGTGCCCAACCCTAATAAAAAACCAACTCAACCTCTTCACAATGTTGAGATGCAAACCTTCTGTACATATGTTATTTCTCTTTTTCCATTGCATGAGATTCAACTAAGGTTGGGAAAATTTCTGGATAGACAAAGGCCTTAAGTAGTCATCCATGAAGAAGAAGATGAATATGAAACTCTTGAACAAACCACGGATGACACTAAATGGGAAGATGTTATCATTCCTAAAGACCAGGAACCAAAGCTTCCCCAAAATGAATATTCACAGATTAAAAAAGCCCCTCCTTATCCTAAAAGATTAGTGATTGAGAAACATATGACTCGACTAGAATTTGACATTTTAAATGAATTGAATAATATATGTGTCAAAATTACCTTGTTACAATCCATAAAGGGAATTCCAATTTACAGTAATATGGTCAAAGAATTGTGTATCAGGAAACCAGGTAGGAAGCAGAAGGATCCTCCAACAGTACATTTGATAGGAGAATTCTCTAAATACATATCAGAGCAACCTAGGGTCGCAAAGTATGGGAACCTAGGGAACCCCATAGTGACAATAAACATTAATAATGTTCCCATTGGAAACACTCTCATATACCTAGGGGAAACCATTAATGTTATGAATGTTACTACCTTGGAGGAATTACAGTTAAAGTCTCTTCTTATATCTACCCCAACTATTTTGGAATTAGCAGATAAGACAAAGGTTATACCTGAAAGAATATTGGATGATATCGTAGTTACATTAGCCTCATGGGAATACCCAATATACTTTCTTGCCATTCATTCAAATGATCTTGATAAAGGGCATCCCATTATCTTAGGAAGACATTGGTTGGCCACAACCAATGCATTTATTGGATGTAGATAAGGTGAAATAACCATCTCAAATGGACTTTCTATATATAAGATTACCATATACCCACCAAATCAACCTATCATATAGAATCTATACTGGATTGAATGTCCATATGAGAATGAGAATTGGGAAGAACCCGTGTTGCTGAGTGACCATTCCTGGGCATTTCGGGAGTAAACAATGGAAAATGTGCTAAACCAGTTTATTTATGCTATCACGTGTGTTGATTTTCCACAATCTTTTCCCCAATTTGATTACATGTTTCAGAAAGTATTTCAAGAACAGTTGGACCCATCAACTTTGTCTTTGACATATTTTATTTTTGAGATAGATGAGTCTGCCACATATTATACCATGCCCTATGAGATTAGTCCAGGGAAATTCCTACATATAAATTCCAGACTAGATGCAGACCAACAAAAATATTTAGTAAATGTCCTTAAATAAAAACCAGTGGAACTCTCCTCGGAATACATTGATATCAATGGTATACACCCTGACACATGCATTGATCACATATATACCCAGGAAGAAGTAACACATGTTAGGAAACCCCAGAGGAGGATGAACCCGACACTCAAGGATATAGTAAAAGAAGAGATACAAAATTTATTGAATGTCGGCTTTATTTATCCAATGTATGATAGTAAATGGGTATCCCCACTTGTAGTGGTTCCAAAGAAAGTAACCAAGAAATGGAGAATTTGTGTCAATTTCCGGGAACTTAATAAGGCCACTCTAAAGGATCATTTTCCCCTTCCTTTCATAGACCAAGTCTTGGATACATTTTCAGGGAAGAAATAATTCTCCTCCCTGGATGGATATAATGGGTACAACCAAATTCTCATAGAACATGAGGATCAAGACAAGACTACTTTCACTTGTCCTTGGAGAACCTATGCCTATAGGGCCTTACCATTTGGTTTGTGTAATGCTCCTACCACATTGCAATGAGAGGTACTAGGGATATTTGTTGACCTTATTCGTGATTGTGTGAAAGTATACATGGATGAATTTATAGTATATGTCAATACTTACCAGGAAGCCCTAGATAATCTAAAGAAAGTCCTTATTAGATGTCAAGAAATGAACCGATGCTTAAGTCGTGAAAAATGTAAAATGGTTTTTACTGAAGGAGTAGTCTTAGGACATCATGTTTCATCTGAAGGGATTAAAATGGATCCTGCTAAGATTGAGGTAATCATCAAACTTCAACCCCCCAAGACTCAAAGAGAGGTAAGAATCTTTCTTAGACATGCCAGATACTACCGATGATTTATTGAGAATTTCACAAAGATTGTTGCACCCATGTTTGGATTGTTGATAAAAGATGTTGATTTTCTTTGGACTGACCAGTGTCAAACAACCTTTGAAACTTTAAAAGCTAAATTATCTATGGCACCAGTTCTTAGGGGACCCAATTGGGCCCTTCCATTTAACATATCCACTAATGCCCTCAATACTACAATAGGATGAGTATTAGGGAAGAAACAATACCATAAGTCTTATGCCATTTATTTTGTGAGTAAGAAATTGTCCCCTACCGAGTTAAACTATACAGTTACCAAAAATGAATTCTTGGCAGTGGTCCATGCCATCAATAAATTTTTCCATTATATCACAAGATACGAAGTATTTGTACATAAAGATCACTCTGCCATTATATTTTTCATGAATAAACCCATTATTAATGGTCGAGTGACTAGTTGGCTCCTGTTATTGCAAGAGTTCAATATCACCATCCTTGATCGACCTGGAAAGGATAATTTAGTAGTTGATTTTATTTCATGCATACAACATGAAGGTGATGATATTCCTGTTGATGATAGTTTTCCAGATGAGCACCTCTTTTATCTCTCTTTAAATACCCTATGGTTTGCAAACATGTGAATTATTTGTCTACTAGGAAGTTTCCAGCTCATTTGTCACCTCATGAAAAATGTAGAATTATCATGCAAAGCGCTAACTACTCTTGGGTTGGCCATGACCTTTTTTGTACTGGACCAGACTTGATTATTAGTAGATGTTTCCAAGAATATGAGATACCATAAATCCTATGAAATTTTCATGATGGACCATGTGGTGGCCATTTTTTCAACAAACATACAACATATAAGGTGTTACATCCAGGTTACTATTGGCCTAGAATTTTTAAGGATGTTTCCAAATATGTGAGGAGTTGTGATAGTTGTCAAAGGATAGGAAGACCCACATCAGCTGATGAAATTCCCTTACATTCCCAATTTATGATAGAACCTTTTGAGAAATGGGCCCTTGATTTTGTAGGACCAATTTCACCCATGTCTCGTAAGAAGAATTATATTTTGGTTTGTACATATTATGTCACCAAGTGGGTAGAGAAAAAAGCCTTATTTAGGGCTACCGCAAAATCTGTTGTTGAATTCATTTATGAAGACATCTTTACCCGCTTTGGTGTTCCTCATGAAATTGTTACAGACCAGGGTGCCCAATTCACTTCTTAGTTGATGAAGGAATTAACGGAGAAATATGGGATCAAGCATTGCAAGTCTTCTCCATATCACCCACAAGCTAATGGTAAAGTAGAGTCCACAAACAAAGTTTTGGAAACTATATTAACCAATACTGTTCAATTACACCATAGGTATTGGGTTGATAGACTTCCAGAGGCTTTGTGGGCATATCGTACCACCTGGAGAAACACCACTGGGCATACCCCCTACGAACTAGTGTATGGAAAAAAAGTACTTCTACCAATAGAATTCCAAGTAAGGACTTTTCATATTGCTGCACAATTGGGATTAGAACTAAATGAGGCACAGAAAAAAATGATCCCTAAAATTGAATAAGTTGGATGAGATTAGACAAGATGTTATCCAATGAACAATGTTAGTTCAAAACCAAAGGAGAAAGTGGCATGAAATTTATTAAGAAGAAACAATTCCGACCTAGTGATTAGGCTTTGTTGTTTGATTCCCGATTTAAAACTTTTAAAGAAAAACTTACCACTTGATG
Organism: Picea engelmannii; assembly: GCA_009831015.1. Classification (NCBI taxonomy): domain Eukaryota; kingdom Viridiplantae; phylum Streptophyta; class Pinopsida; order Pinales; family Pinaceae; genus Picea; species Picea engelmannii. The sequence continues at coordinate 507,833 of ML783118.1, read as the reverse complement.
GTTGGTTCCTTATGAGGTAGTTACCATGTATGATAATGGGGCTGTTAAGATTAAAACAATTGATGATGGACAAGTCTCTTTCGTAGTGAATGGACACTGACTTAAACTTTACCACAAACCCATTTCCAAAGAAGATTTTCTACAAGGCATGTCAACTGACAAGGCAATGGCCTTAGTGGATGGGGAAGTTTCTTCTCCCTCCCCCTATTCTTGAAACTTTTTTTGAATCCTAATTGTACATATGTAAATAATTTAAAGTGTGTTTTTGTTGATAAAAATTTTTAGATATTTCTGTAGGTATTTATTTCACCACGAGTGGACAATTTCAAGGAGACAGAAAGGGAACTATTTTCCTTCGAAAAAGATATTTCTATATTTGAACCTTGTTGTCTTCTTAAGCATTAATTGAATAATGAATTTTTATTATTGATTGTTGTGAATTAGCCATATTTTTGCAATATTTTTATCTTTCTTTTTCTCAAGGCATCTTTAATGGAAGTTTATCTTAACCTACACCACTAAAGGATATAAGGAAGTGACACCTTGTCTTATCAAACCTAGAGGTTACTTGCAAAATTTCCCCAAGAAATCTGAGTAGGTGAGTAAAGTATCTTTATGAGAGAGTAGAAAGAAGGTCTGATTAGTAGTTAGCCATGGAAACATCACTATAACTTCAAAACAAAAAAAAAGTGAGTCGAGCCTGAAGATACCTTTTTGTTATTTTCCAATGGTACCATCCACCACACACTAAAAATGATTGATTATACCATATATTTAGATAGGATACATCCACTTAAGTACCCCTTACATCAAGAAAATATATAAGGAATACATAAATAAGAGTCATCCTCTATCATAAATACCATCCCAGACTTAAATAAAAAACTTCAGAGATGTCTCCCCATCTTCTTGCAAAAAGAAATCTTTATATAAAAATATTAAAATATGGTGGACCAGTCTCTGTTGTAAAAGGGTGTAAGAGGCTAACTCGATGGGATACTAAATAGGTCTGCTAGAAGCGAGTACCGGCTTATGGTATGACTGGGGAAACCCATCAGAGTACTGAATAGGCTTGTTGGAAACGAAGCATTCTACCTAGCGAGGGTAATGATCTGACAAACAATAAATAAAATTCCTAAATCTTAAAACTTTTCCTGATGTACGACATTACTTGTAGACAAAGATGAAAAGAAGTATGCATGGTTAATCAAAGGTTAATGAACTCCATAAATATTCCATTGGGAGCTAGCTTTAAGACTATCCTAAGACTCTCTTGCCTATCTCTTCTGAACTATATGTAGGATGTTATGTCCTACATGCAGGGCCATATTTTAACCATCTCATCAGACTAATGTGTGAAATTTATATCTACACTTGGGAAGATGTAAATCTTAGGCTATTGGGAGAATCAACTGGTTCCCTATATTTTTTATTGTGAGGTGTCACAATACTTAGGAGTGGGGGAGGGGTTTCTTGAGTTGAAAAATCATAAACACTACCCATATATATTATAATCCATGAGAAGAGAAAGTAGAATCTCTATAAAACTTTTGTTCTATTGTTTTCACGATATTCTGGGCTCTTATATTAGCATTTTTTTTTATTAAAAAGATAAATTCTATACTACTGACATCATTGTGTGTTATAAGCATGTTGTACATTTTTTTAATGAAAGATTGCTTAACTAGTTGTTTGTGTCAATTACAGATCAATGACAGACTGTTAAATGGTCACTATATATTTGTGTTACACGCATATGAATAGACGAACAAGTTATTTAACAGAGGAAAAAGTTGTTTTATAGTGTTACAAGAACAATGACAAGGAAATTAACTGTGGATCATTCTATTGACACTTATCTTGTGCATGCTCATGTTCACCATGACTATCAGAAATTACCCAAGATGAATGTTATGGGTGAATGTCCATTATAATGGAGATAATTTCTACTTGCACAAGAGTACCATATGAAGTGCCATATGGAGTGCCATATGGAGTTCCATTTGGAATAATGGATGGGGTGCCATCTGGATGACCAGATGAAGAGCCATATGGAGGATCGGATGAGGTATGCATATACTATAAATGACCACTATTGCATGCATAAATGATCGTTCGAATTGATACTCCTATTTCAATGGTAAGTTAAGATGAATTGAATGGTATGTTGTTAAAATTCATGTTGATAATTAAACTACAAAAATTTAATGCATTTTTATGATCAAATGTCCAAGTCGAAGACTTGGACATTGATCTAATTCTCACATAATTGCATTTACTTCCAAAGTACACCATTCAAAATTAAAATTATGCACAATCACAGCCATACATGGAGATTGTGTGTGATGAATTCGCTCACGAATTCAACCGTTTCCACCTTAATTGCATTAAAAACCGAGTGTTTAGGCCCAATTTCCATTCCACTCATCCTCTTCTTTCTATGTCGCGCTCACCCTTTGCTTGATTCCTTTATTCTACTCATCCTCTACGTTGTAACCATGCCTAAATGCTATGAATCTTCCTCCTATGATGATATTTTGGCCATTCCCGAATTCACAGAGTGTAGAGAGATTTTCCTTCGCATGCGGTGGGGACCATTCTTGGCTAGTCTGTAGGGCCATGACGATAGAGTCTCACTACAATTCTATATTGGGTTCAATGGGAGGCTGGTGCGCATAGGGTCTCTGTCCTTCTTGGTCTCTCAGGAATCAATTTCCACAACCATAAAATTTCCACGAGTTGGGGATCGATGGTTCAAACACCATCAATTTCCACGCCGAAGCTATAACAAAGTATTTAAGCCTAAATTTCAAAATTTTTCTGGAGACAAAGGGTATGCAAAAGAATGTATCAAGGATGAATTGATTAATATCTTGATCGTAATTACAAGGATTATCACTTGTGAAGGTAAGTACTCTGTTTTCAAAGATTTTCATTTTCCGTCTGTTAGCCCATTTCCAATTTAATAAACCCTTGAATTTTCCTTTCTACTTCTTGAAAACTATTGAGAAAATGTCTTCCCAAGTTCATAAAAACTTGGCCAACCCTCACAACATTCTATTCCACCACGATTCATCAAATTGCTTGTCATAATGGAATTGAAAAAACATGGCAAGACATGGGATGAATTCCGCTACCAATTCTCAAACCCCCATCTCATAGTCAAGACTAGCAAGAGATCAATTGATTTAGGGGTTGTTAATCCATCTAAGCCTCATGCTCCAAAGAATTCAAACCCTCCAACTCAAACTATCTCTCTGTCTAATCAAAAGTCCAAGAAAACTGTTGATTCCCCTGCAGCCTCATCGGGTAAGAAAACAAAAAATCCTATTGATAATTCCCCATTGCCTTCAACACCTATTGATCCTCAACCTAAGAAGTTACAAGATGCATTTCAACAAGACTTTCCTTTAGTCCCTACAAATAGAAGAAGATCCAATCGGTTCAAAGGGGAATATTTTCAAAGAAGTACCCAAAGTACAAGTGAAAAACCTAATGTAAAACCTCCAAGTACTTCAGATCATATCCAATTGTCTTCTGATCTTGAAATCCCCCATAAAATACTCAGAGAATTTTCTGCATAAAAGTTTGAGACTGATAAATAAGTTAAATATGAACATATTCTCTCTCACAAATACTTCATTACTCCTACCTCCTAGGTGCCTACATCAACTTCCAAATTTGATATATCTTATACATCCATTAAGGGATCCAAGACCTCTTCTTTTGAACCATCTAATCATACCCCAGTTATTGAGAAATTGCAACAAGAAATTGCTCAGTTTCTTCAACAGTTGTAAGAGAGAAAAACTATGGATAGGCATATACATCATGACAATGTGGTATTGCAAGCAAAAGTGAATTCTCTCCAATGATTAGTTGATCAAATGACCACCACCAATCACAACCTCCCGATGCAATTGAAACATCGTAAAAGAACCAAGACAAAATCCCTAGGAAAAGAGGGAGAAGTTTCTAAAGAATATCCACCCCCTCCTTCATGAGTCTAGTTATGTCAGGTGATTTAGTGTTTTTTACAGAGGGACCTGCAAATCCTTAGGTGTGGGGGTAATGTTGGGTTCACATTTTGATTATTTTATTTCGATGGCCAAATACTTTTGCATGTGATATTACATATGCTATGCTTCATATTAACCATTTTGAAGGATTTTGAAAGGTTTATATATCAATTCACCATGAATTCGCACCAGGTATGTATAATTGGTGTTTTTTGCAATGATTTTGTGATCAATTCATCTCAGTTTGATGTTTATGAAGATATAATGTATGGTTTTCTTACAACAAGGTGGAATCACAGTCTGATCCTCCATTTGGTACTTCATCCGGCACTTCGTTCATCACTTGATCCAACACACGATCTAGCACTCCATATGGCATGCGATCTGACACTCGGAGCACATTAGAGAAGGAGGTTCGTACATTGGCGGCCTTTGATGGATGAATCGGGGATCTAGGTTTTGTGCCCCCTCATGCCCTCCAACTACATAGATCGACACACCTCAGATTGGGCAGTTGCAGTGATCATTGAGTGGCTCACACAATTGTTAGAATATGTTGTTGTTAGAACTCATTTAATGAGTTTACTATTTTTAGAGGAGGTCTACCCTTCCAGTGGTCGACCTATCAAGCTGTAATAACCTATAAATACCACTACCTGTGGCATGACTGAGGACAAAATTTTATTGTTTTGATACATACATTATCTCCAATTTTGTTCCATACTTTTTTTTCATGATTAATGACTGTATTGCGATGATTTAGCCTCTATGTTTTTCTATTGGAGTGTATCCACAACCTGCTAGGGGGACCACCAGTGGTCTAGGTAATTTTGTATATCAGTATATATTTGCATTCATCTTGTTTCTTATTTAAATTCTGATATTTTCTCTTTACTGTATGAATTTCTCAATTTTAATTGTTGTGTAAATGTTAATTACAAACTGTTAATCTAATTCATTTTCCTTAATTGGATATTGTTTGATTGAACTATGTATATCATAGAAGGACACCCATGGTTATGTGTAGTTTTAAGGTTGTAGGAGCTGGTCAATTGTAGTGTTATGTCTTTTTCTTCTTAGCTATAAGTTATTGTGCACAATACTAATTTCAATAGGTTCATTGAAGTCTTGATTAATTACTTTAGTTATGGTAATTTTGAGAGAGCATTAGTTTATATTGGTTTATTTGTAGCTTTGACATATTCGTTGTTTTAAGTTTTGATAGTTTTAACTTAGATAGGTTTAATTGCAATTTCAACTATTCTCTGTAGGTCTATTTTGTTTATTGATTTTGCCTCAGCATGATAGGATAGAAATAGATTTTGGATTATGATTTGTAAAATCATTTTGGTTAATTTTGAAGTATGATTTTTAATGATATATTAGTTCCTTTTAGATTATGAATTTAAATTGTAATTTCTAGTTGGCATTAATCAAGAGTTAGAACTTTGCACAGAGTTAATTTGAATTAGGATTTTTAATTATCAATTTATGAGTTTATAATATTTGCATGAGTTAGTGATTTTGGATAAAGTACTTTTTAGGAGTTGATGATTGATGTATAATGTTTAGAGATCACATGGATTCTAGAAATACTTAGTGTTGTTTCTATGATGGAAAACATTTCTTTAGATTTCCTTATACATACTTTCCATTTCTCTGTAGAAGTCAGCATTGAATTAATTCCTCTTGAACTGTCACTAATATTCAAATGCCATCATGATGTTATTCGACACCAAAGACACAATCATCAACTTTGAATACTTTTCTTCTTTTTACTGCAAGCTAGAAATAGTTTTGATCAATTATAATTTGAATACAATCATAACACTTTTAATTTTGATTAAGTAGATTAAAATTTATTCTTTGCAAAACATAAATAGTTATGATTTATTTTTAAGAATAGGGTTCAATTGTCAAACTAGTTTTGATATATTAGTTTCTTACTTTCTCAGATATAGATAGGTCAAATAACTCATAAATAACTTACTTGTTGTTGCTTACTTAAAAATCGATTGAATAGATTAACTAGCTTTGAAATAGACTGCATGTTATTTGCTTATTTAGAAATATTCCATGGCTTATTGTTTAAGATTACTTAGGGTAAATAGTTCATAATTCTAGAGTTGATTAAATCTCATTAATTGAGGGTTGCTTTACATAGAATTTTCTAATTAAATATATTTGAAAAGTCATCTCTTTAGAATTGTAGATTGGACAGAGTGTTGATCCCTAGGGTAGACCATCTCCTTAGTTAGACAATCCTTCCATTAGATTTCCTTCCTTGGCTCATACAGTGCCACAACTCTAAGTTTATTTACCCCAGGTTGACAATTTAATTGAGGGAATTAGTGCATATATAATACCCATCACAACCTTTGTAGAGTATCATGGAATTCCACCAACTTAGACATGATATCCTCACTCTGTGCCTCGGATGCACGTACAATATCTTCACCCCTGTCCTGGACTTTGTCATCCACTAGCTCAACCTCATCCTCTGTAATGGTGATGATTAGAGGCCTCCTATGGTATTTCATATTCTTGCGCGTGTCCTCCTTCTGCGTTTTAGTTCTCTTTGTATGTGAAGATTTCTCCCCAATATTATTCTTCTGTGCATCCTCCTCTTTAGGTTGCGATGTTTCTCCACTCTTGGCATCGCCATTTACTTTTTCCCTCGACATTGTTTCTTTCCTCCTGTGATTTTTTGTTTTTTCACTACTTCCTGACGCTTGAGCGCACTCTAAAGCCTTTTTGGCATTGTTAGCTAGGTTGTTTATCTGTTCTGATGTGCCTGCCTCTGTTTGATCCTTGGGTTTGGTTATTGTCTTTGTCGTTGGAACCTTCCACTATGAGGGTCATTCTTTAATGATCCAATCAACCTATTCTATGGATACACAACACTTCTTCTCTAACCATTTTTTCTTTAGGTCCCTTGTGCCCTGGATCCACATGTGATATTTGGATGCCTTAAACATAGAAATCCCTTCATACTCCTAGACCACCTCAAAAAGAATTCTCCATACATTGGTTGTTCTCTATTTTATGTCTTCCATAACCATGAAAAATATTGTGTTATTTTCTTGTTGCTTCTTAGTATCCTTGGCTTTCTAGAGGGTTTCGTACCTTGTTGCGTAGCACTTCCCATTCCTGTCTATAAAATATGAGAACTTTGGTTCCTTCTAGGATGCCAAAGCGATGAGGATGAAGATCCAGGAATAATGGAACTAAATTACATTGTCCTGCACATCCCTACAGTCAATCAAGAATTGGTTTAGTAGGTAGGATTCCCAGCTGAACATTACCCCTTTTATGCAATGCACAACTACTTCTATAACTCCTATTGGGGCCTCTTCTCTTCTGCATTTCCTCAAAAATTTATAATACATTAGATTGTTGGCAAACCTCATCATGGAGTCATTGATGTCTTTGAGGACTATTCCTCGATTCCCCCTATTTGTTCCAAACTACACCTTGGTTATCTCTCCAATTTCATTTTCTCGTGCCTTATTCTCTAGGTACTCCTTGGGTTGTGCGCCAACTGTGGGAAACCCTGTAATTTTGGCAATCAATGCCACATCAATGGGGACTGGCCTATCCATCCACAAGATAACTCCATGAACACTGGAAAGAGTTGTTTGAAGCACAATCCCACATTCTTACCACACCCAAAGTATGGTATTTCCATGAGGTTCATGATCCCAGAATTGTAGAGCCATGTTATCCACTGCGCAGGCTCCAGGATGGGTCTTCCTAGGGGTCTGATCTCCCCCATGTCCTCTAGATAGGTTTCCTCTGTGAGGTCTGGAAACTTTTCCACGTCTCAAACATAATGTTCGTAGTACCTCAACTTTGGAACTTTCCTGAGTATATCCTCCACTGTGACCACGTCGTTCGAGATGTATGGGAGTGTAATCTTTGCAGCATCCTGCACTTTTCTTTTATGGAATACAGATATGTGGCCTTCTGCCACTATTTCTTTCATGTCGTCTTCCTCCCCCTCAGTATCTAACTTATTTCTAATATATTCGACCAATACCTCGTATGCTCCATGTCCTTGTTGTGGATCCTTCATTCCCTCAGTTTTGACAGGTTTTCTGAGATTAGGGTTTGTGTTTCCATTTAGGTTTTCAAATCTCTGACCCATTTCACCTTGTGTAGCCGTCAAGGTTTCCTCCTCTACATTTTTTGGGCTGAACAAATATATTGCTGAGGATGTGACATCTTCCAATTCAACCACATTCTTGGGCTTTGGCATTCATTCTTTCCTTTTTCCCTCCTATCGAGTAACCCTAGTATATCGCCCTGGGGCACCAACCTTCATAGGTGGCATGTAGGATACATAGTGTTCAATTTATCTCTACTTCACACAATTTCTCCTAGGTCATGCTCTTCATTTATCTCTTTGCTAAAAAATTGCTAAGTATCAAACTTTCCCATGGTTTTACCTCTTTATAGAGCTACAACATCCTGGTCCAACCAGGGTCTTGCAGGGTTGTTCTGATTTGCCATTGGGCTAGCGGGTGTGGAAGGCTAAGAAGGTGTATTTCCTTCATTAGAAGAGGAATCTCCTCCAGAAGAGGAAGGAGATGAGGGAGGTGGTGAAGGAGGTATCCCAGATCCTCCTGCAGCAGGATTTATGATTGGATCTAAAGGATTCACAGTGAGGTTAGTGTCACCTAATTGTTCTCTGATATCGGAGAAGTCTAAAGGTTGACCCCACGGCTGGCTTGGTTTCCTAAGATGAGCTAAGGCACTATGTGTTTTGATAAGAGATTGGCGTACAATCTCTTGTAGATCACCACGTGTAGGATTAGGGGTTGCTGGCTCAACTGTGATCTAAGGATCTTCGGTTGAAGTAGTTGTTGTTTGAAGGGGAATATTTTCAAGTGAACGGCTTCTAGTCACTATAGGTGAGCGATTAGGGGGGGAGGAGTCTTTCGACCACCTCGTGCCATCAATTAAGTTCGGGCCCTCCTTCTAGTGTCATTTGTTGACGGGCAAAAATTGTTCGTCCGTCAATTGAGAGAGTGGAACCGGTCCGGGGTTGTCTAAATAACCCAAGCTGTTTGGAATGAACCACCCTGACGAGTTTAACGGCTCCGTTGTCTACTCTAAGGTCTTAAGGAAACCAAAGAAAAAACTAATCTAAACTAACTAATCTAACTAAAACAAATAAAACTAACTAAAACTAACTAAAACAAATAAAACTAACTAACTAAAACTAAACACAAGAAACTAAACTAACTAACAATAAATAAAAGCAAACTAAAACACTAATCTAATTAAAACAAACTACTAAATTAAACTAAAACTAAATATAAATTAAACTAAAACTAAATATAAATTACTCTAACTATTCTATTATACAATCTACTAATTAATATTATAATAACTCAAATCAACTATCTAATTATTGATTGAATTACAACTTATTCACAAATGTACATTATCTACAACTTGCATATTTGAATAAAACTTGTAAAACTCATTTGTTTTATGTCCTAAGACAGCCAGATATATATTTTTTTATTTTTATATTTTATGAAAAAGAAGTAAAACTTACTGAAATTAAACAATCTAATATATTTACTGAAATTAAAAAATCTAATACAAATCTAATTAAAATTATATCTAAACTAAACTACAAATGAAAACAGTAAAGAAAAGATTAACTGACCTGGAAGCGCTCCTAATTTGTCCTGTGTATGATGACTTCGAAGTTGGTCAGAGGAAGAAAACTCGCACCGGTTAGTCCATAAGCTTCTCATAAACGATAGGTTGTGCTGCTCTTTGAATTGTTAACAGGACAAACAAGACATAAAAGATCATAACAATCTTATGATTATAAATCTCTGCAATAAGGGAAACCTGTTATGCAAAAAACTTATACTTAATAATTCAACTTATGAAGAAGATAAACCTGTCATTCACAAACTGAATTAGACAATTGTTATATCTTTTATACACTTGAAAGAAACCAGATATGGATTACAAAATTAAAATTATATCATTTGCACATGATTAAGATAGCCAAAGTAGTCGTTAACCATATACAAATTGATATACACAACCCGAAACAAAATATTGATATAATGAGAAGCTAAAGCTGTGACAAAACACCAAATTCTGCTTCAGTCTGTATTAAAACTCCATTATCCTTGTTCTCCGAAAAATGAGGATATCATTATTACAAAAATCATAAGTATATATAAGTTTCTCCACAGGGTAAAACCTCCCTGTGGATAATATCAAACAGTTTTACATAATCTGGGAAGATATCCCAAAATCAACTAAACTAAGAAACTAAAATGCAAGTAAAATATTTGAAATATCCCCTAACCGCTCATCCAATCCATTGAAATTTCGAATTGATCTGCAATAGACCAAAAATAACAAGTTAGAAAAACATTTTTATTAATAAAACAATAAAAAAATTATCCTACAGACTTAGCTACAGAATCGGCTGATTCTGTAGCTAGTCTAAAATAGCATACATAATCAAATAGAAATCAAATCAAATCTTTTTAGAAGGAATCAAATCCAAGTTTCTTTCTAATAAACATTCAAAACGAATCACTAATGGTTCAAATGAGTTTATCATTTAAATTAAACAAAATCAATAGTGATTCAATCGCAAACAAAGGTAGGATACTCTGTTTTTCTTTGACCATAAAACAGGGTCAAACAGTAACAAAACTATTTCAATTCAAATGCAATTCATAGTGAGTCATATCGTATGAGATACGATCCAATCCAATAAAATCATAATCCATTCGTTATAGCTATAACAACAGGTTCACATCGTTCAATCAAATGTAAAGATAGGGAGATTGTAACGATTATAGTCAAATCAAACATTTATAACAACATCAACCAAATATCGCTATAGATTTCGATCGCTGAGCATTATATAGTCAATAGACAGGATCAAATAGTGATCACAACCAATATCAAGTCAACATAAATGATAATCATAAACCGGGCAATTGTGACTGAGTTTAATTATGGAAACGAATCGTGCATCTGGATATTGTTACTTTCATTCCTCAAATCAAATTTATACAACATTTTCATTACGATACGAATCAAACTGATAACACGGTCGACTAAAACAATGTGAATCAATCGGCTGGGTATAACTGTTACGAATCGTATCTATTCACGATTTGGATGGATATAAAACAGAATCATATTAAACATAATCCAAACTGTATCCGAGCTGGTTGAAAGTCATATGTAAATAAAACTGAAACAATTGTCCATTATTACCGATCATATCATAAATAATATAACCAATTCGGATCGAAACATCGATTGTGTTCAAAATTGGAATACCAGAAACAGCTTGTGTTTTAGAAAGGATAGAAATGATTTCAATTAGCAACAGAATATCCAATTTAAGCCAAATCGAAACAATCAAATCCATACCACGATCAACCGAATCGAAGACAATCCAATCAAAGCTAAATCTGGGAAACGAAATTCGATCAACCAAAACAATACTATGTACATAATGCATATAATATGACAGATCAAATCCAAACTATAAACAGAGCTATTCAAACCAAACTTGAATTGTTATATAAAATCATACTATTTACAAAAAGGATTGATATTATACATATCTGTGTGATGTGACTAACCAATTACGCCAGCTTAGAATTCACCACACCTGTAGTTGATTCCACATTTTTGAATAAAATGGAGCCTGTCGTTCTTTGTCTTTTATCAGTGGCTTGCAACTCAGCCTTTTGACGGGTAAGCAATGTAACCTGGTCCTCCAAAGATTTAATCTTTGACTATATCATAGGCACATCAAGGTAGTATCTCTCTAACCATAAGCCGCACTGGTCACAAGGTGGCACAGTAGATTTCGACAGAGCAGGAGAGGGTTTAGATATACGACCGGGGTTTTCACATGGCAGCTTAATGCCAGGGTGATCTGGGTCATTTTGCAAGCAAGGTGGTAAGTTTGACGCGAAGTCGTATGGGGGTTTGGTGCACAGGCCTTCCGAATAGGGATACTCACTTGCCAAAAAATGTTCAACCTCTGAATCAGAGTCCTCGCTTAACACAATCGGATCAGGATTTATAGGGGGTTTGGGGTTATTCCTCGCCATTCGAGAGATTAGACGGGCAGTCTTTTTGCCTTTGGAATTTACAGTGGGTTTGGCTTTAGGTTTCTTGCCCACAGGCTTAACAGTCTCGGCATCCTTAGTCACAGAGTAGGGTAGGTCGATGGGTGAGTCGAGTAAGGGTTTAGGTAAGAGGATACTATAGGGAATCGAGGGTATAACTTTATCTTCGTTCACCACAGGTTTGTCAACCTGTGGTGGATTTGAATCCACAAAATTATTGCACACAGGTGTAAGAAAAAAAAGCCATACCGACCCTCGAAGGTGATGAACTGCTTGATAACCATCAACAAGTCATGGCATCGCTGCTTCAGCATGGTCACGGGCAAACCCTTGTCACAGGAACTAACCTTACGTGACTGAAAGAGCAAAGTCCAAGGGACTTCTTCTACCTTGCAGTTTTTGGACCATCTCTACCCAATGGTAGGAAGACCTGTAACTAAACTGAGAAATTACTCGTTAATTTCCAATTGGACATCCCCGACCTTGGCTCGACAGCCATCAAAGGTTAATGTGAATTGCCTAGCAACGCCGAGGTTAAAACCATCAAATTTATGTATGAACGAGAGCCACCCAAATTCCTCAAGGTCTCTATGAGCACTGTCGAACATCAACAGAGCCTGGCTACCATTCGGTTCAGCCCTCACGACTGGAGCCATGGTGTGGGCACATGGTAAGGGTTTGGTCGAAAACAATAACACACAGGAGCAAAGTCGCCTGGGTTAACAGCTATGAACGATGAAAGGGGAAACATTGATGTGCGCATGCGAGGGTGGTGGGATTATTCACCGCCATGCAAAGCAGTAATGACAAAGTACAACCGACGTATTAACCCTCTGTTGAAACAATCATAACATATTTCAAATCATATTATTCAGCCGACCCAAAAATCAAACGATAAATGATATACCAATGCGCCATTCAAAAACACGAATATTCAAATGTGAAATTAAACCCATATGTTTAACCAACGCGCCATTGCATAATCAAACATTTTGATCAAAGGTTTAAAACATTGTGGCAATCGTTTGCATAAAATCGACAAGGCAAGAACTACAATAATAAGGATCACATCATATAAAACAAAGTAAACCATGACCCCTATGTAATTCATAAAAATAAGTATAACCCATAAATTCACATGCTCAATGCCTTATCAATTAAATAAAAATCAAGTTGCGCAATTACAGTAAGAAAAGGCAATAGGGAGAGTTCAAAAATCTCTTAGCCACTTAGTGATAATCCAAAGGTAAGTGCCATTCAAAATATTAATGAAAGATCATGACAGTTCGAGTGACGATGGAGGAGTTTTCACGCTTACAGTCGTGAAAACTAAATGGAGACCAATTAGCAAATGTCGTAAAGAATGAAAATATTGTTTATTTGCAAAATGTGACGATAATTTAAAGTTCATAAGACAAAGGTGTAGGCATCTTATAGGGCAATTGAAAAATTGAATTGGCTGCCAACAATACTCTGTATAAATCAATGAGTGAGGATTGGAGGAGAACCAATGTTCCATAGTGTTGGTCTAGAGTGATATGGAAACACACCAGTAGTTATGGGAGTGAACGTCCACCTAGTATAGTCTCTTAGGAAGTTATGGGAGTGAACTACCACCTAGTTGAGTTAACTAGTCAACTAGTCTTCAGTTAACTAACTAAAAAGAGAGTAGTGAGGAGTTAACTCAGTGAATACAGGGTAATGCACCAGTCTGGTGACGATCCCAAGGAAATTTCTCATTATCTAGTGATGATCCCAATGTTGCATGGTAAAAAAACCAATGCAACATCTAAACTCAACTCAACTAGTCAAACTGAAGTGTCAAATGAAAGATAATATTCTCTAGGTGGAATATTCTCCCCTAAAATATAGGAGACTAGATGATGAATAATTATGACTAATAAACAAGGAAAAAAATTAGGAAAAATAAATCTTAGGTGTGTGTTAAGTAACTCCAACGCTCCCCCAAAATAAGCGTGTGCCAACAATAACCTCCTACAGTGGATGAGAAATATGCTCATAACTCAAATACGAGGCCCATGTTCTCCAAATAAGATGAACCGACCAAGAGAAAATACCAATCGACCATAGAAGAATTCCAGTCAATCAGAAGTGAATCTGACTGAATAAAGAAGGGGAATATAATAGCCCGACAAAATGAAATGATCAATAATGAAGCAAACTACTCAACACAAGTTGGGTTGATCAACAATGGAGAGAAAGGATCAAAGGGAGAATTGGGTAACCATTGGTGAAGAGAAATGTCTAAGGGGATAATTGGGAAATCAACAATGAGGGAAAACATCCCAACAACTTCTAAAGGCACCCAACATCATCTAAATTCAGCCAACATCATCCAAAGATGCCTAGACAAGGAGGAATTCACTCAACAAAATCTAAATTCAACCAATGGCATTTAAAAATTCCCTTGCAAGTAGGAATCCACCCAACATCATTTAAAAAATACCAAGAAATCTAAAACATTGAGTAACCTCTAAAATATGACCAACAAAGTTTCAACTCATCCAAGAAAATAAATTTGACCATGCATAAGTTAAGTCGAACAAAAATGAAAATTTTTCAACCTATTGTAAGTTGAATCATTTAATGAGTTGACTAAGTAAATTAAAGTCAACTTAGACAAAGGAGTTGAGGCAACCAGGTGAATGAAATTAGACTAGCAATGAAAATTGACTTAGACAAGAAACTAAGTCGACCATGGAGGTTAACGCTTGACTCTGCAAAATAAATCTAAATAACACAAGAATTAAGTCACCCCTATAAATGAAAATCCATATGACCGAGATATTATGTAGTTGAGAAAACAAAAAATAGAACACATTGGGGTGATGTAACTTTCCCAGGAATGAAGGTGAATGCCCCGTGTTAGTGAAAAGAATCCAGGGTGTAAGGAATTTTTCCAAAAGGTTTAAATTCGACTTGGAAATTAATTTGGACGCCCTAGCACTATAGGATTTGACTCAATGTATTCAAGTCAATCAGAGGGAGCTAAGTCGTCTGAAAAGTGAAGTTAATCAACCAATGAACAATTCAACTTCCCAGGGAGAGAGGATTATAGTCCCTGTCGATTAAAACACCTTATAAATCAATTTATATTCCTAGGTAGTGTAAACTCATGAAAAGAAAATTCAATAGCCATCATTACTAGGCTTTGATGGGAAATGGACGAAGGACATTCAAGAGCGGTTGTGGTTCTTCATTTACATTAAAACCCAATTATAGGAAGCAATTACAAAAAACACATGAGAATCTATACCTTATCACATAAATGAGTAAACAACAAACTAATGCTCAATATAATGAAATCAAACACAACCAGTCATTGATGAACTCAAAAAAAATTCACTAGAAACCCAAGCGAGAGAAAACAACTTCGAATGGGGGCTCAATATTTGCATTAAGGCAATCTTTGGTTACAATGTGTTCTTGGCTTCCTCTATCTCTTTCTCCCTTGGCCCAAAAAATACCCCTTGCAAATGAGACCGAGGGAAAAAATAGGGAGATTTGAGGGATAGGGGGATTTCCAACAACCTTTACCCTTCATTTCCCTTTCCTCAACCTTCTCTCTTCATTTTTTTAAAAATTGTACATTTTATTCTCTATTTTCCTCTCATATTCTAATTTTTGTCTTATTAGTCTTTACGTTTCTTTACAATTAATATTGACCTTAATTAATTATCAATTGAATCTTGTTTAATATTGCAAGTACTGATTTTTACACCTATTCATCGGTATGGATATATTTTGGATCATAATATCATGGGAAAATACCCCATACCCATGGGTTTGAAACCAAAATTTCACTTTTTAATTTTTCACATGCACCCTTTTTTTAATATACTTTTATACCTATATATATAAATCAATCTTGGAAATGTTGTGTGTATTATGATGCCATAATATGGAATTAATGACATCATTAATCCTTTGACATCAATGAAAATAAATACAACAATGAGTGCAAGTTGGAATCAATAAAGGTACATACTTTCAATCATGGGAAAATAACTAAGAAAGAATGCAAAGCATCTCCAAATAAAGTTGAACATCCCAAAGGAGGATGTAAAACATTTTCCCCTCATCTGATTTGCACAAATGGAAACCCTAAAAGGTATGGAAAGAATGAGGACTCCAATGTTTTCTTCGATTATGAGAAGAATGGCCATGTGACAGAACATTTGTGGTATGCATATCAATGTACTTTTTGTGAATTAAATAATCATTGTATGTCCATGTGTTGGAAAAAAAAGTCCTTAAAGAGGAAAATCATGTCATCCAGGAAGTAGGCAAGATGAAAATACCACTCTCCAATTCAGAGTGTGTAGAATGGAAAGAAGGGATTATTGTCCAATAAAATGGGAAAGACTTATTGCATAATATGAGTGGTCATTATGTTGAAAAGTGATGGAAACTTCATCCACAACTTCATGAAAAGAATTATAAGGAAATTGTGCAAGCACCTACAAAGAAAGAGGTAGAAGATGAAAGAGTTGATCAAGAACCAAAAAACCAAGAGGAAGACCAATAATAATTCTACCTATCCAAGGAAGGTCTCATCAAGAGGAAGAAACCAAAAGAGGAGAATCCATTAGAATGGATCAGTAAGAAATAGATAACATATTTGCTTAGATAATTTTTTATTTAGCATTCTTATGTAGCACCTCCAAATCATTTTTGTTTGTTTCCATAGTTTCAAAGAACAAATGAAACTAACCTCATTTGTATGAGAAAGTGTGGAGGTAGATAACTCATTGAGAGTGAAATATGGAGAAGTCATATAAGATGATATCATCACGGGAAACATGTTATTAGTCATGGTGGGTATTTGGATGTTTGGGGAAATGCTGAAGGTGGATGTTGTCACCGCACATAGTTGGTATATATTTCCTTCTCTATATAGGTGTTGTGATGTGGAAAGAGTGTTTGGTTGAATCAGGACCTGAGAAAAACATTATCATTGATTATGTTATCACATGAAGTTGTTAAGGGTCACATTAATTTGTTATGGGTCAAATTCATCCTTAGGTTTTTAATTTTTATCCTTAGTCTTGTTTAGGATTTACTTTTGAGACTCTCCTTATGGTTTTCTTAGGTCTCGGCACAAAATAAATGTAAGGTTGAATCTTGTCCCATAACTTTGTTTCATACCTTTGGTTTATACCTTCATCTCATCACACTATTAGATATCCATCACCATCGTCCTTATGCCACCACTAGATTGACATGTCACTACCTCCGCTATGCACTTAAACCCCTCCACTTTGTCCCTCTACCCATTAGAAGGTCAAATCAATTTGTTTTAGTACACTGCCAACTCATCAAGAAATTTCATAGCACATCTTGAGTACATCCTCCCTCATTACCATGATTTCATTTATGAGGCTTGTGTCAACCTATGTCATTGATTTCAACATCCATGATTTAAAGGAAATAATTTTGGATTTAGTCATTTAAGGTTGTCTAATTGTTTTCTCAAAGATTTGAATTTTTCTCCTAGTTCGGTGCTACAGAAAATCCTAAGTTCAGATAGGCGTTACAGATTCTAATACAGACTAGCTAGTAGAGGGGAATTGAAGGTTAGAGTTGTTGTAGGTGGTTTCAAACACTCTGAAGCATATTTACTGTCAAGCTACTATGTCCAGTTACTCCTTGAGTTTTCCGATCTCTATTGAAGATCAGACTAAAACCGTGCTTATGTTTCTCTTCCTGGTCACTATGAATTGAGGATTCACATCACCAACCTACCCCTTTAACCTTTGCTATCACCAATTCTCAACCTATCTGCAGTGTTTTCATCCCCTTCTACTACAATTGAGAAAATATTGGTGTCAAAGCCATTGTTCCTTTCTCTTTCTTGGCCCTTGCTACTATATTGTGAAATCTACTACAAATTGTTCTATGGATCCCCTGTTCTAGCGTTGCAAAACTATGCATAAAATTCAGCATCATTATCCTCTGATCATATACCCTACATCAACTCATTTCCTTTATATTTTTCAATTTTTTTTCCAAGTCTAAAGTCTGTCTATGATGAACGTTTAAAGATCCTTGTTGATTAAGTAGTGATAACCTTGCATGATGGTGAATTAATAGCTTAAAACCTTGGTAGCTTATTCCTCTTTGCATATCCATTTTCCTGAAGGGTGTTTTCACATTTCTTAACCATCAGTTTCCCTATCATATCTCTTAGATTACTATATTATTTTTCTTCCTGTAATAGAAAATGGATACACCTAAGCAAAAGAAGTCTCAAAAGGGTGGGAGTGTAGTCAGGACTGAGCCTTATGATATGCATTTGTTTTATGATAAACCTCTGATCAGAAAGGTCTTCCATAGGGTTGGATGTTTAAATTTATGTCAAAATATGCAAAGGGGACACCCTAAGGTAGCCATAGATTTTACCTTAAATTTTGATGGCACTAAAACCAAGGTGGGAACCATTGAATTGGATGTATCTGAAGCCACCATTGTAGCATCCACCGAGATACCCAACACTGGTGAAAGATGGTTTAAATCCATGAATATCAATGCATCCTTCTCTAAAGAGTTCCTCAAACCAAAATATCAGGGAGATAACCTATCAAAGGGAGTTCCTAGGAGGCACTTGGTTGAGGTATTTGGCAATATGTTAAAGGTGATCCAGAGATATTTTACCTGTGAGGGAAGATTCAATATGATTTACTAATATCACATTATACTTTTGTTGCACTTCACATGTAAAGACCTCATGAACATCCCTTTCTATTTGTTTAAGAGTATGGGTAAAATGGCTGACAGTATCCAAGACAAGTCCAAGGCTGTGGACACAAGTGTTTTCCACTCAGGGTTGATTAGGATGCTTGTGATGGAGGAGTTGAAGAAAAGACACATAGCTTGGGAGAAATTCATTTCCTCTACACATCTACAATTAAATGTAGCCCCTACTCCTCAATATAATATACATATCCCTCTTCAAGATGGCAGTGTTATCCACAAAGATACAAGAAAAAAGAGAAAGGGAAAACACATTGCTAAATATAATGAGGCTCCTAAGAAACAAGAAGAAGAAGAAGAAGGGGGAGATCATCACTCTCTAGAGAGGTAATTTTCACCCCAAACTGCTCCAAAACTAGAAGAAATTCCCTCAGTTAAAACCACAGGCAGAAAAGGGAGAAAGTTACTCTTCCCCTCACCTATTGCTATAGTTGAGACTAGATCTAGAAGGTCCTTCACTAGGTCATCAAATAGGAAGGAAACTATTGAACAAGAGGTCATAACAGAAGCTCCTGTCAAGAGGAAGGATAAGGGTAAAATTGGGACTGTTGAAAAACACATAGAATTCATAGACATAGCTACTCCCCCTAAGAACCCTACCTTCAAAAGATTGATTAGATAGCTGAGAGTCGCCAGAAAGTAGGTTTCTTTCTTGAAGGAAGAAGGGTTGGTTGAGAGGAAAAAGTTGAAGAATCTTATGGATATGTATAAGGAAACCATTGATCTAGTCAGGTTTACATCAAAGAGATTTCTACCCCTTCATAGGTAACTTAGAAATCTATACATGAAGAACATATATTTACAATCCCAGATCACGAGTCTCAAGATGGAGTTATATCCCTTCAAATATGAGTTAGCTCACATAAATCTCAATGTGTTAACTCAATCTACCGCTAGAACAAGTACCAGACTAAGGAGATGAAATGGAGTGTTTGAAAGACTCTCAAATTTTGAAGATGGTCATCCTTGCATTTTGAATTTTTTGTGGGAAGTTCCATGATTATACCTGCTTATGAGGTTTATACATGATTATACACCTTTTTCTAAGGTTTTTGGGTATTTTTGGCTCAAACTTCACAACAGAGAAAGCTCCAGGACATTTCGTAGTTCCTGGCACTGCGAAATGGTCTACACAGAAAAAGTTGCAAGTTCACTACAGAATGCACTGCAAAATGATCCACAGCATACAGAAGTTGCACAGTCACTGCGGAATCCGTTGTGAAATGACCTAGACAAAAAAAAATGCAACCTCACTACAGAATCTACTACGAAATATTCTACACACGCGGGCTCTACAGAATTCGTTGTGAAATCCACTACTAACTGGATGATATAATCAACACTTCAGGGTTCACTGCCATTCCCTTTTTGATGGGTTTTGAGAGAATCAATAGTCACCAGGTGGAAAATGGATCCTAGAATAGATGCTTGGAGGTTATTTGGAGCTGGTGAACACATGGAAACAAAGGATATGTGATGAAGGAACACCTCGCTATGTAGAGATTATGGTGTTAGGGTTGTTGCCAACATTTTCCCTGTTTTAGCTGGGTTTTTTCTCCACTTGTACACATGTAATATTTTCAGTTTTTAGTGGGAGAATCATATGTAAGAGGATCTAACTCAAATTGTATGCTGTCAGTTATTTTTTAGGCTATAAATACAACATTAGAATGACATTTTTGGGTTCGAATGGTTGAGCATAGACTCCCTTATGTAATGTTTTGATATAATAGAGCCAGACTCTGGTTTTTCTATATGAGATTTGAGACATTTTTCCTAATAGAAGTCATATTTATTTTCCATCATCGTAACTCTTTCATTCTCTGATTATATCATCCTTGAATGATTCAATTGAGATATTATAGTTGTGTTACAATGTATTCTTGATTGTGATGTTGTTGTAATTATTATCAGTGTTTTAAAGTTTAGATCAAGAAGTTCTTGTGTCTAAGATTTGTCTTCATTTGTATGCTAGTAAGGCTTGATGATAATAGTAGACTAATTCATCCTTCTCATTAAAGTCTTCCATATACTCGCACTTCTCTTTAAATCACTGACTGAATTTAGCCAAGACCTCACTTGCTTATGAAATCTTGCTAGAAATTTATGCGTTTGAGCATTGTTATGTTGAGTTTTATCCATTTGACCCTCTATCATAAAATTACCATTACAAACCTATTTGATGGGTACTGGTCTTATCCTCTAGTAGTCTGAGGGTGACTCTTAGTGCTAATAGATTCCACTATGGGTTCTTGATCGATCCTCATGCACTACTTCTTACCTTCCAGTTAAAGAAAGAGTTGGTCCACACCAGTGGAAATCTATCCACTATGACTATTACACTCATGATATTTAAAATCTCTTCCCTTTTCTTGGAATCCATTGAAGTTGTTAGTGCATTGTGCATGTATTGATATTTTCATTATTGTAATAATGGAGGTTGATTGGATATATGGGGAGCTTTATGCTCACTGAATATATGATCTATCAATTCAAATGCACTAGTTAGTAGTAGTGCCAATTAATTAAACATTTCACACCAGAAGCATGTGAACCTCATCTGTGGATCTCGATGGATTTGTACGAAACTCTATACAAATCATATAAATTGAGAGATATTCATTCTATTAATTTGCATTAACACTACTCCAGTTTCATCTTCATTGAAGTAGAAGAAACAATGGCAGGTCATTGATCCAAAAATGATTTAGAGAAGACTAAGGATAACTCAAAATTCACAGAAGCAACTCAGGAAGCTCAGAATGGCCTCAACAGATAGAGAAAGGGAAAAAATTCAAAGTCTTCAAAGCCCAGTGAAATTGGCATCATTTCTAAGAGCGTGTCGAAAGATCTCCAATGACGTAAATGACTCATCAAACAAAGTTATAGATCAAAAGATATTCACGGTCAAAGTTTTGGTCAACCTAGCCCAGTCAGCAGGGATGAGTCAACATCCATACTGCTGACTTCAACATCAGTACATATGATGTCATCGTCTGTACAGTGTACATGGCACACGCATAGGGTGACATGTATCATGATGATGTCATCATGGTCACATGGAAGCACCATAGGCTGCCACATGTCACTGATTTTTGGACTTTTTCGGTCAATTCCGTGGACCAATGGGAAGGTTCCACGTGGAAGTCCCTATAGCCACATGGAAGACTGTACAACCATATGATAGGTGACTTGACAGGATGACATGGAAAAGGTGATGTGGTTATCTATTCAATGTGGTGACGTGGGCCAATGAAAGGCCACCATGTGGCCCAGTCATGGGCTGCCACGTGGCAGCGAGAAAATGCCCAAGGACGCCCAAAAAACAAAATTTAAAAGGGGTAAAGGGGTTATCTAGCACCAACCCCTAGTCCACTAAATTCATAATACAATCCATCGCCAGATCTGGAGGGATCCACCAAAGCCAAAACATACTCCAAAGTTAGCAGCGATCCCAACAACAAACAAAAAACAAGATATATGTATACATTCCCTGTGTTAAAATGGAGGTCTACAAGCTTGATCTCAGAACATCCTCTAACCAAAGCAATTTAAATATATCCGCCAACCAACAAGCCAAATGATCTCTTTGGTATATCCGACCTCTGAATTTATTTAAGAGCTGAGTTTTTCCAGATCTCGGGGGTCAGGCCAAGGGTGCACGGTCGTACAGAAGGGCATGAAAAATGAGAAATTTCCCATTAATTTATTGCAGGGGCAGGCATGAAAACCGAGACGAATTTTCTCAAGTGCCTGAAAGTGCCCGACTCAGATTGACTCAGATCGAGGCATGGAGACAATGATTTTTGGGTAATTTGATGCTACAAATTCAGTGGTGTTGTTTGTTTTCTTATATGAGCAAAGCTTCTGGAGCTTAACTCAAGAATGAGGTGTACTTATGTATTTTTCCAAATTCTTCTGTTGAGTTAATAAAAATGCCTACCCATTTGAGAGTAAGACCTGAAGACGTAGTCCACTAGGGATGAACTCCATTATCAAGTTTTTTGTGTTCATATATGATGCATATGTCTCTTCATTATTGAGTTATTACTTCTTTATGGTGCACTTATTTTTATGCTCATTTAATACAATTATTTAATAAGTCACATCAATGAAAAGATCATGGATCATGTTGGTATCAGAGAAGTCATCTTTGACTTGAATTGTTGAGTGTGAATTCTTACTAAGGCCAATCATAAGTAGGGTGAAGGAACTCTTAAGAATTCCAATCCTGAAGTTGGTCATGCATCCCGAAGGAAGAAAATGGCTGAAGAGGACATGCAAGATGAATAGGAGAAAAAATTCCATATGGTATTTTATAGCATGTCATAGATGGTCAAGTGAATGTATGGAGACTAAAAGAAGAGGATGAGGAATAAAGGGAAGAAAAAGGAAGCACAATCATATGATAATGCTTTAGTGAATCAAGGGGCTAGAGGAGACCCCCCTGAGCCTCCATCTTCACCATCAAGTTCTATCTCTTCTTCCTATGAGCATTCTCATCATTCTCATCATTCTAGACATAAAGCTTCTTTTAAGAAACCATTATTAAAGCTTGATGTAAAATTTTCTTTAGAAAAGTTTAATGGAGATGTTAATCTTGAAAAGCTAGATAATTGGATCCGACAGGTTGAAGTATATTTCCATGTTCAACATATTGATGAAGAGGAATTTAAAGTGCGATTGGCCTCTCTTAGGTTGGAAGGAACTGCTCTCGTATAGTGGGAGAGAAAGATTTTGGACAGAAGTAATTGTGGTAATCTTCTTCTCTCATGGTCAGAATTTAAATCAACAATAAGGAAGCAATTTTATCCATTGGGTTATTTACATAAAGCAATGATGGAATGGCAAACCTTAAGACAAAGTAAATTTCAAACTGTACAAAGTTTCACGGAAGAATTTAGTTAGAAAGATCTTTCATTAAACATTCCTTTAGATTCTTATGAAACTTTAATGAAGTATATTGGTGCACTTCACAGTTATATTCATCATACTTTACTATTTTTTAATCCCACTAGTCTTGACGAAGTTTGTGTGTAAGCCACTCGCCTTGAGGACAAGGGAAATCATGTTCAATGACATCCCACAAAGAAACATTCCAATCTCCCACATAATAAGTTTAAAAATTTTAAAAGGAAGGACAAAAAGACCGCCACTATAAAGAGGGAAGAAGGAAATCCATCTTTCACCCATTGCAACAAGAATGGTCATGATGATGAACATTGTTGGAAGCTACATCAAGAGAAGAGACCAAAACAGTTCAGTGGAAAGGGGAAGACAAAGATCGTTGCTATAATGAAACAAGATATTGGTTTTGACTCAGGAGATGAAGGTGTTATCACTGAAATTTCATCCACAACATTGCACACAAATGGTTACAGAAATACAACAATGTCAAACAACCATTAGTTCACCTACAACACCAAAAATGCATTTCCAAAGAGGCAAAAACTATACAACTGGGAAAAAATTGACATGAACTAACTCCCTAAAGGAAGTGCATGCACAATGCACATGCCAAAGAAGCCCGTAGAGCACACAATGCGCCATATGTGTGACTGTGTACGAGAAAATCCGTGCAATCCTGTGAATGACGCATTTATGGTTCTTGTTAGCCCCTCAACCACTTATGGACCAGCGCCCAAATTGAGTTGACCCTCAGATCTGAGATAAATAAGAATGGGGGGATGGTCAAGGACTAAAGGGTGCCCTAAAGGGACCCTTGTTCACACTAAGAACCAATGGATTATTTCCTTGAATACATGCTATAAATGGAGGCCATGGGTGGACTAAGAATTTAATAATTTCATAGTATTGTTATGCTGCCTCAATCCTCCCTTAAGAATCCTCTTTTCTTCTTGGAGCATTCTAGCAACATTCCAATAGGCCATTCCACTCACCTCTTGAAGGAATAGTGTTGGCCCTTGACCAATTTTTGAGGAACACTTGGTCATATTTGACCATTTTTGGGACTTCGACAGCCTGTCAAAGATGGAGCGCAAGGCAAAGCAAAGATTGTGGAAGCTAGAGTGCCTTTTTGGGTCCTTTTTGGGTTTTTGGGGATAATTTAATGGGATCGAGATGTCGGCCCATGAGTTTACCCATGTTTAGGCCCCTTTTTGTAATGTATAAGTAGAAGTCTAGGCTATGTAAGAAGGGACCTTTTTAGAGGACACTTGAGAAGTGGCTTAGTGCTAGGAGTTGATCTGTGTGATATGCTTGCAGAGCTGAGTGCAAGTATTGTAAGTGTTGAGTGCACGGATTGTAAGAAGGTTTTATGCTTAGAGATAGTTGGGGAAGGAGGATCTAGCGAGCTTCACATATCTCCTTTCCTGCGCGGAGTAGGTTTTGAGGCTCTGTGCTTGTAACCGATTGGACAACAATAATAGAGAAGAAGAGTTGGTGGACGAAGCCCCAGGGTGGGGGTGAACCACGTAAATCTGTGTGTCATGCTTTGTGCTCTTACTTAAATGTGGTTTCCCTCTCTTGCTAAGTGCTATGACATGTTTATATAGATTTACTTATTCTTTGTGCTTATTAGATGTGTATAGATGATAGATTTGATGTGTATGAAGTTGCTAAGTGCTCGGTCTACCAGATATGGTCTGTTCTATGTTGCTAAGTGCTGAATAATCTTAGATATAAGTATATACTACAATGCTCTGTGTTATCTGCGGAGTGAGATAAGGGTTAATTATAGGTGAACTATTAATGCTAAGTTCTTTGTTAAGTGTGTAATCACAGATCTGGATCCTAGCTAAGGTTGTAGACACTTGAGTCCTATAATCACCCCTACCTCTACCTCGGGTGATACTTCATCTTCTTTGCAAGTGTTACCAAAAGGGTTGGTAGTTAGGGTTTTGTTGGTGCATTG
This sequence comes from Picea engelmannii, assembly GCA_009831015.1. Classification (NCBI taxonomy): domain Eukaryota; kingdom Viridiplantae; phylum Streptophyta; class Pinopsida; order Pinales; family Pinaceae; genus Picea; species Picea engelmannii. Next base: position 482,025 of record ML783118.1, on the reverse strand, counting down.
TTGTAGCGTTGAACCCTGGGTCTGCCCCTGTGCCAAAAAATGGATCCATTGTCGAGACCTGAAACTGTGATTATTGGGAACTAAGGAAGAATAAGCTTTGTACAAATATTCATCCTGAACTTGTGAAAACTTTGTGCGTAGATCTATCTCTCTGATGCATAGTACTCTAGTCAACCTACGAAGCTTTGTGCTAAAGAAAAGAAGCCAGATCTGAAGAAAAGAGGTAAGATCTATAAGCTTTGTGCTCTGATAAAGGTGAGAATAGTGAAAGGTTTTAGATCTGGAAGCTTTGTGCTCAATAAGTGGAAATTTTTGTTTTTGAAGCATGAATTTAGGTATGCTTGATAGATTTTGTCCTAGATTGAAAAATAGGGCATTGTTAGATGAAAGGACATTTGATATGAATAGATCTGATAAGAATAATGAAAGATATGTTATACCTATCCATAGAAAGAATGTTTGGACTAATGAGTGGATGTAGGATCCTAGAAAGAAATTTTTGCAAGCTAGCCATTATGATCCTAGCGCGTAGTACAAGAAAAGTTGGGGATCATTGAAGAGAAAGAGAGGATTAACTCTTTGTTACAATTGCAGAAGACCAGGACATCTTGCTAAGGAATTCCCTGGGAGAAAACCTAGTTGCCTCTGTTGTAAGGCTATGGACCATGAAGTACTGGATTTCCCTAGAATGATTTCTAGACTTGAAAAGATGAATATGGAGCAAGCAAACCCTGAAGGAGATCAAGAGACTAAGATTATAGAAGAACCCCAGAAAGAATAAGAGATTGTGTTACTGAAAATGAAAGAAACCCTGAATGAGCATAAACATGTCAGTTTGTCAAAGATCTTCAAAGAAAAGGAGAAAATCGAAGTAAGAATAGGAGACTTCAACATTGACTGTGCTTTGGATGAGGAAACACAGATGAACATTATGACAGAAATCACTTGGGAAACCCTAGGAAGGCCTTCTATGGTTCCTTCACTAGGAAAAATAGGGTTGTTTAAAGGAAAAATGGTAACCCTATGTGGCAGGATTACCCAGATAGCTATAAGTACCCATGGAGCTTCGATAGAGGAAGAATTCAAAGTTATTAAATTTATTGAGGACCATGCCCCATTTCCATCTTTTTTAGGCAAGATCTGGATTGAAAAATACCAGATCCGAAGAAAAGAAGAAAAGGAAGACCTAGAACAAAAGGAGAAAGAACTCATGGAATTTATGACTAGAAGGATCGCCTACTTGATGGAAGAAGAAGAGAACAGATCTAAGCTATTGGACACCATGGACTTGGATGTCGAAGCTATAAGAGAATTATAGGAACCACAAAAGACTGAAATACCTAATCCATATGTTGAAGAAGTATTGCCCTCGGATCTGAAGAAAGAATCTCAGCAGTGCGAAGTGACTATGTCGAGAGAAGATAGGAATCAGAACGAGAAAATACCAACCGAGTTGAAGACTACCAGGAAGAAGGCTATAAAATTGAGTAAGAAAAAGGTGAAGATTGAAAAGTTACAAGAGATCCTAGGTGGAACACTGCAGAAGGAAAAATCACAAGAATTGAACTTCGCTGAGATATCAGAACAACAACATATGGCACTTTGCCATGGCAAAGCAATCTAGCCATTGGACCGATATACCCATTCAACTTCCACCCCGAATGCATAGAAAAGCATTAAAGGATCACCGACAGACCATTGGACCTCACCATAACTGACAGATCTATGATAATGGAAGCTCCATACCCGTTGCAAGTGGACCATTGACGAATTTCTTATTTATCTCGTCGCATTGTGCCCGAAGAACACTTTTTCCAACTAAAAATTCGAAGCTCACAGAACTAAGTGGGAGAAGAATCAGTTCAACTCCACAAGATTTCTAATACAGTCGAAGTATGCCTTCGACACGCACAGGAAGAAAAAGTGCAAGTTACTTAGGCCTTAAAGAAATTACAAGAGGAAATCATAGAACAACATCGAGCCACGCAACAAGAGAAGGATGCTCTCTAAGAAAAATTTGAAGAAGATAGAGCAAAGATACAAAAGGAGAAAGAACAATTGCTTGTGAAGCAGATCAGGATGGAAGAAGCAGTTAACTGAGCATTATGCTCCATCACTGGATTAGAACAAAAGATAAAAGAGCCCTTCAAATGTCAAGTGATGAAGCTTGCTGAAGTTATTCAACAACTTCAACAAAGGGTCATGGAATTAGAGCTTCAAACTATACCAGGTACCCCACAAGAAGTGCACGACCAGTGAGAATTGAATGTTGAGAGTGCAGTCGAGAGGATTAAAACACTTGCTGCAAAATGAAAACAGTTAAGTAGTAGAAGCACACAGATATATGAACAATTATCCGAAGACCCGGAGTTGAATAAATTGGAGTCCCAAATCCAGGAAGCAAAGAATCATGTAGACATAGTACATGCATAGCTCAAGTTCCTGTCACCCATCGAGAGGATGAAGAGATCCCAGGAACAATGCACCGCCCAACAACTCGTTCTTACCATGCAGACCAGAGTGATGGAAGTCACCCAGAAACTCCAGCCAAGCTAGGAGGCGACCTATCTACTGTTTGAAGAATTTGAAGGCCAAGGAATAGTACTAGAACAAGTAGTTGCTACAAACGAGAAACAACTGGAAGGACCTATCAGCGAAGCGATTATTCAGGAATTCGTTGAGAAAGAAGTGTAGCAGAGAGACAAGTCGAAGCAGCACAAACCAAGATCAAGACCTTTGAGGCAAACTTACCCAGACCTGAGTGACTCGGGATGAGTCATAGGTGAGTGTTGGGGGCATGTTGGCCCTTGACCAAGTTTTGAGGAACACTTGGTCATATTTGACCATTTTTGGGACTTCGACAGCCTGTCAAAGATGGAGCGCAAGGAGAAGAAGAGATTGTGGAAGCTAGACCCCCTTTTTGGGTCCTTTTTGGGTTTTGGGGGATAATGTAACGGGACCAGGATGTCGACCCATTGGTTTACCCATGTTTAGGCCCCTTTTTGTAATGTATAAGTAGAAGTATAGGCTATGTAAGAAGGGACCTTTTTGGAGGACACTTGAGAAGTGTATTAGTGCTAAGAGTTGATCTCTGTGATATGCTTCCAAAGCTAAGTGCAAGTATATTAAGTGTTGAGTGCACGGATTGTAAGAAGGTTTTATGCTTAGAGCTACTCGAGGAAGGAGGATATAGAGCGTTGCGCAAATCTCCTATCCTATGCGGAGTGGGTTTTGAGGCTCTGTGCTTGTAACTGATTGGCCAGCAATAATAGAGAAGACGAGCTGGTGGACGTAGCCCTAGGGTAGGGGTGAACCATGTAAATCTGTGTGTCATGCTTTGTGTTGTTACTTACATGTGTTTTCCCTCTCTTTCTAAGTGCTATGACATGTTTAGATAGATTTACTTATGCTTTGTGCTTATTAGATGTGTATAGATGATAGATTTGATGTGTATGAAGTTGTCAAGTGCTTGGTCTACCAAATCTGGTCTATTGTATGCTGCTAAGTGTTGAATCATCTTAGATCTAAGTATATACTACAATGCTCTGTGTTATCTGCGGAGTGAGATAAGGGTTATTTATAGGTGAACTATTAATGCTAAGTTCTTTGTTAAGTGTGTAATCATAGATCTGGATCCCAGCTAAGGTTGCGGACACCTGAATCCTGTAATCACCCCTGCCTCTACCTCGGGTGAAACTTCATCTGTTTCCCAGGTATTGCGAAAAGGGTCAGTAGTTAAGGTTTTGTTGGTGCATTGTTGTAGCATTGAACCCTGGGTCTGCCCCTGTGCCAACAAATAGGCATTGATTTATTCATCATTTTCTTTCCTTTATACCATTGTAAGAAGAGCTCTCCATTAAGGAACTCAAGATCCCTCCAAAGGAGGAAGAGGGCACTCATAAGTCCTCCTTTCTCTACGGTGTTGTTCCAGCTAATATAGTTATACATTGGTGGCATTATCTTGGTCATTGGTTGATTTTTTTTGGTTCAAAGTTTCTTATGCATTCTATTTTTATTTCCTTAGTTTTTTTTAGTTTGTTTAGTTGTTTATTTCATGTTATTGGATTTTTTAACTCATTCACTAACCTCTATCTTGTCTAGTAGGCCCAACTAGACATGCAAGTGCCCTTGTTTTTCTCCCCCAAGTGGTGAAATGGACACAACAGATTGGCGACCATACTGGGGAAAGGTATCAATTTACACCTTATTTGGGATTTGAGAGCACTTATTTTTAACTCATTTGTCTTGCAGGTACCAAAACTGGCCTAGCCTTACCTGCCAAGAGCCAAGTTTGGAAATGGAGGAGGATAATTTCACTTAAATTCCCATCGACGCATATCCGAATGTGCACGGGTATTTCAACCCACAGACATGCACTATGTGCTCAAAAGGATTATTTGGTCTAAAAATTGTGTGCCCAAACGACTTATGTTCTCTCCGCATTGAGCACCCACTGCGCCTCTGTCTGAACAATAATCCACACACATTTCCAGATTTTCAAAATTGTAAGGGTTTTTGTGATGATTTGAAGGCCCCTAGCCTTCAAAATTCTTACTTTCATGCAATTTGTAAATGCACTCCACTTAGATTACTTTCCCATATGAAAGGTTAGCCAAACATAGGCACTTAGGGGGTAAAAAAAACCATATTTCTCCTCGTTTTCTTTGGTTTCCACATGGATGTCTTGTTTGGTTTGTAAACGTTAAGTTGATATTATTTGCTATAACATATAAAAACACTTGCATTGGCACTAGAAATCAACTTTAATCATTGAGTATGCTCTTCTCTCGCACCATAGAGCGATCTTGAGAATCAGAAAGGTGGTTAAGGGGACATTTCATCTCCCTTAACAAAAAATTTAGGAGAGGACAAAGCCCCCCTAGGGATCCCCTTAGTTTCTTTTTGAAATCATCTTAAAATTGTAAGGACCCATACATGCCCACATGTTGAAAACTTAGGATAGTTTCTTGAAATTGCTTTCTTAGTTTACATCACTAGGAGAGTTTAAAGATCAAAGTAACAGGCCTATACATGCCCACATGCTTGCAATCTAGGATAGTTTTTTTTTATCTTTATTAGTGTAAACCACATTAGGTATTTTAAAGGATTGGTAAGGACCCATATATCCACATGCTAGATATTTAGGGATTTTAAAATTCCGCAAGGTTGTACCAATGACATCTAGTGAGATAGGTAACAAAGATTTGTAAGGACCACATAAAGTCCACATGTTGCAAATTCAAACCTAACTTATTAAAATTTTGCACATTTTATCACTTTCTCACACACAAAGTCACTCCTCACTCACATAATTCCATATTGAATTGTGGAGGTTGAAGTAGGTTTTCTCCAAAGAAATTTTGAAAAATCCCACCATTTATTGAAGAAATTATCCACACCCACTTAATTCAAATGAGATTGGTTCA
>ML783118.1:398337-476499 GCA_009831015.1 Picea engelmannii | reverse complement strand
CAACAATGAGGGAAAACATCCCAACAACTTCTAAAGGCACCCAACATCATCTAAATTCAGCCAACATCATCCAAAGATGCCTAGACAAGGAGGAATTCACTCAACAAAATCTAAATTCAACCAATGGCATTTAAAAATTCCCTTGCAAGTAGGAATCCACCCAACATCATTTAAAAAATACCAAGAAATCTAAAACATTGAGTAACCTCTAAAATATGACCAACAAAGTTTCAACTCATCCAAGAAAATAAATTTGACCATGCATAAGTTAAGTCGAACAAAAATGAAAATTTTTCAACCTATTGTAAGTTGAATCATTTAATGAGTTGACTAAGTAAATTAAAGTCAACTTAGACAAAGGAGTTGAGGCAACCAGGTGAATGAAATTAGACTAGCAATGAAAATTGACTTAGACAAGAAACTAAGTCGACCATGGAGGTTAACGCTTGACTCTGCAAAATAAATCTAAATAACACAAGAATTAAGTCACCCCTATAAATGAAAATCCATATGACCGAGATATTATGTAGTTGAGAAAACAAAAAATAGAACACATTGGGGTGATGTAACTTTCCCAGGAATGAAGGTGAATGCCCCGTGTTAGTGAAAAGAATCCAGGGTGTAAGGAATTTTTCCAAAAGGTTTAAATTCGACTTGGAAATTAATTTGGACGCCCTAGCACTATAGGATTTGACTCAATGTATTCAAGTCAATCAGAGGGAGCTAAGTCGTCTGAAAAGTGAAGTTAATCAACCAATGAACAATTCAACTTCCCAGGGAGAGAGGATTATAGTCCCTGTCGATTAAAACACCTTATAAATCAATTTATATTCCTAGGTAGTGTAAACTCATGAAAAGAAAATTCAATAGCCATCATTACTAGGCTTTGATGGGAAATGGACGAAGGACATTCAAGAGCGGTTGTGGTTCTTCATTTACATTAAAACCCAATTATAGGAAGCAATTACAAAAAACACATGAGAATCTATACCTTATCACATAAATGAGTAAACAACAAACTAATGCTCAATATAATGAAATCAAACACAACCAGTCATTGATGAACTCAAAAAAAATTCACTAGAAACCCAAGCGAGAGAAAACAACTTCGAATGGGGGCTCAATATTTGCATTAAGGCAATCTTTGGTTACAATGTGTTCTTGGCTTCCTCTATCTCTTTCTCCCTTGGCCCAAAAAATACCCCTTGCAAATGAGACCGAGGGAAAAAATAGGGAGATTTGAGGGATAGGGGGATTTCCAACAACCTTTACCCTTCATTTCCCTTTCCTCAACCTTCTCTCTTCATTTTTTTAAAAATTGTACATTTTATTCTCTATTTTCCTCTCATATTCTAATTTTTGTCTTATTAGTCTTTACGTTTCTTTACAATTAATATTGACCTTAATTAATTATCAATTGAATCTTGTTTAATATTGCAAGTACTGATTTTTACACCTATTCATCGGTATGGATATATTTTGGATCATAATATCATGGGAAAATACCCCATACCCATGGGTTTGAAACCAAAATTTCACTTTTTAATTTTTCACATGCACCCTTTTTTTAATATACTTTTATACCTATATATATAAATCAATCTTGGAAATGTTGTGTGTATTATGATGCCATAATATGGAATTAATGACATCATTAATCCTTTGACATCAATGAAAATAAATACAACAATGAGTGCAAGTTGGAATCAATAAAGGTACATACTTTCAATCATGGGAAAATAACTAAGAAAGAATGCAAAGCATCTCCAAATAAAGTTGAACATCCCAAAGGAGGATGTAAAACATTTTCCCCTCATCTGATTTGCACAAATGGAAACCCTAAAAGGTATGGAAAGAATGAGGACTCCAATGTTTTCTTCGATTATGAGAAGAATGGCCATGTGACAGAACATTTGTGGTATGCATATCAATGTACTTTTTGTGAATTAAATAATCATTGTATGTCCATGTGTTGGAAAAAAAAGTCCTTAAAGAGGAAAATCATGTCATCCAGGAAGTAGGCAAGATGAAAATACCACTCTCCAATTCAGAGTGTGTAGAATGGAAAGAAGGGATTATTGTCCAATAAAATGGGAAAGACTTATTGCATAATATGAGTGGTCATTATGTTGAAAAGTGATGGAAACTTCATCCACAACTTCATGAAAAGAATTATAAGGAAATTGTGCAAGCACCTACAAAGAAAGAGGTAGAAGATGAAAGAGTTGATCAAGAACCAAAAAACCAAGAGGAAGACCAATAATAATTCTACCTATCCAAGGAAGGTCTCATCAAGAGGAAGAAACCAAAAGAGGAGAATCCATTAGAATGGATCAGTAAGAAATAGATAACATATTTGCTTAGATAATTTTTTATTTAGCATTCTTATGTAGCACCTCCAAATCATTTTTGTTTGTTTCCATAGTTTCAAAGAACAAATGAAACTAACCTCATTTGTATGAGAAAGTGTGGAGGTAGATAACTCATTGAGAGTGAAATATGGAGAAGTCATATAAGATGATATCATCACGGGAAACATGTTATTAGTCATGGTGGGTATTTGGATGTTTGGGGAAATGCTGAAGGTGGATGTTGTCACCGCACATAGTTGGTATATATTTCCTTCTCTATATAGGTGTTGTGATGTGGAAAGAGTGTTTGGTTGAATCAGGACCTGAGAAAAACATTATCATTGATTATGTTATCACATGAAGTTGTTAAGGGTCACATTAATTTGTTATGGGTCAAATTCATCCTTAGGTTTTTAATTTTTATCCTTAGTCTTGTTTAGGATTTACTTTTGAGACTCTCCTTATGGTTTTCTTAGGTCTCGGCACAAAATAAATGTAAGGTTGAATCTTGTCCCATAACTTTGTTTCATACCTTTGGTTTATACCTTCATCTCATCACACTATTAGATATCCATCACCATCGTCCTTATGCCACCACTAGATTGACATGTCACTACCTCCGCTATGCACTTAAACCCCTCCACTTTGTCCCTCTACCCATTAGAAGGTCAAATCAATTTGTTTTAGTACACTGCCAACTCATCAAGAAATTTCATAGCACATCTTGAGTACATCCTCCCTCATTACCATGATTTCATTTATGAGGCTTGTGTCAACCTATGTCATTGATTTCAACATCCATGATTTAAAGGAAATAATTTTGGATTTAGTCATTTAAGGTTGTCTAATTGTTTTCTCAAAGATTTGAATTTTTCTCCTAGTTCGGTGCTACAGAAAATCCTAAGTTCAGATAGGCGTTACAGATTCTAATACAGACTAGCTAGTAGAGGGGAATTGAAGGTTAGAGTTGTTGTAGGTGGTTTCAAACACTCTGAAGCATATTTACTGTCAAGCTACTATGTCCAGTTACTCCTTGAGTTTTCCGATCTCTATTGAAGATCAGACTAAAACCGTGCTTATGTTTCTCTTCCTGGTCACTATGAATTGAGGATTCACATCACCAACCTACCCCTTTAACCTTTGCTATCACCAATTCTCAACCTATCTGCAGTGTTTTCATCCCCTTCTACTACAATTGAGAAAATATTGGTGTCAAAGCCATTGTTCCTTTCTCTTTCTTGGCCCTTGCTACTATATTGTGAAATCTACTACAAATTGTTCTATGGATCCCCTGTTCTAGCGTTGCAAAACTATGCATAAAATTCAGCATCATTATCCTCTGATCATATACCCTACATCAACTCATTTCCTTTATATTTTTCAATTTTTTTTCCAAGTCTAAAGTCTGTCTATGATGAACGTTTAAAGATCCTTGTTGATTAAGTAGTGATAACCTTGCATGATGGTGAATTAATAGCTTAAAACCTTGGTAGCTTATTCCTCTTTGCATATCCATTTTCCTGAAGGGTGTTTTCACATTTCTTAACCATCAGTTTCCCTATCATATCTCTTAGATTACTATATTATTTTTCTTCCTGTAATAGAAAATGGATACACCTAAGCAAAAGAAGTCTCAAAAGGGTGGGAGTGTAGTCAGGACTGAGCCTTATGATATGCATTTGTTTTATGATAAACCTCTGATCAGAAAGGTCTTCCATAGGGTTGGATGTTTAAATTTATGTCAAAATATGCAAAGGGGACACCCTAAGGTAGCCATAGATTTTACCTTAAATTTTGATGGCACTAAAACCAAGGTGGGAACCATTGAATTGGATGTATCTGAAGCCACCATTGTAGCATCCACCGAGATACCCAACACTGGTGAAAGATGGTTTAAATCCATGAATATCAATGCATCCTTCTCTAAAGAGTTCCTCAAACCAAAATATCAGGGAGATAACCTATCAAAGGGAGTTCCTAGGAGGCACTTGGTTGAGGTATTTGGCAATATGTTAAAGGTGATCCAGAGATATTTTACCTGTGAGGGAAGATTCAATATGATTTACTAATATCACATTATACTTTTGTTGCACTTCACATGTAAAGACCTCATGAACATCCCTTTCTATTTGTTTAAGAGTATGGGTAAAATGGCTGACAGTATCCAAGACAAGTCCAAGGCTGTGGACACAAGTGTTTTCCACTCAGGGTTGATTAGGATGCTTGTGATGGAGGAGTTGAAGAAAAGACACATAGCTTGGGAGAAATTCATTTCCTCTACACATCTACAATTAAATGTAGCCCCTACTCCTCAATATAATATACATATCCCTCTTCAAGATGGCAGTGTTATCCACAAAGATACAAGAAAAAAGAGAAAGGGAAAACACATTGCTAAATATAATGAGGCTCCTAAGAAACAAGAAGAAGAAGAAGAAGGGGGAGATCATCACTCTCTAGAGAGGTAATTTTCACCCCAAACTGCTCCAAAACTAGAAGAAATTCCCTCAGTTAAAACCACAGGCAGAAAAGGGAGAAAGTTACTCTTCCCCTCACCTATTGCTATAGTTGAGACTAGATCTAGAAGGTCCTTCACTAGGTCATCAAATAGGAAGGAAACTATTGAACAAGAGGTCATAACAGAAGCTCCTGTCAAGAGGAAGGATAAGGGTAAAATTGGGACTGTTGAAAAACACATAGAATTCATAGACATAGCTACTCCCCCTAAGAACCCTACCTTCAAAAGATTGATTAGATAGCTGAGAGTCGCCAGAAAGTAGGTTTCTTTCTTGAAGGAAGAAGGGTTGGTTGAGAGGAAAAAGTTGAAGAATCTTATGGATATGTATAAGGAAACCATTGATCTAGTCAGGTTTACATCAAAGAGATTTCTACCCCTTCATAGGTAACTTAGAAATCTATACATGAAGAACATATATTTACAATCCCAGATCACGAGTCTCAAGATGGAGTTATATCCCTTCAAATATGAGTTAGCTCACATAAATCTCAATGTGTTAACTCAATCTACCGCTAGAACAAGTACCAGACTAAGGAGATGAAATGGAGTGTTTGAAAGACTCTCAAATTTTGAAGATGGTCATCCTTGCATTTTGAATTTTTTGTGGGAAGTTCCATGATTATACCTGCTTATGAGGTTTATACATGATTATACACCTTTTTCTAAGGTTTTTGGGTATTTTTGGCTCAAACTTCACAACAGAGAAAGCTCCAGGACATTTCGTAGTTCCTGGCACTGCGAAATGGTCTACACAGAAAAAGTTGCAAGTTCACTACAGAATGCACTGCAAAATGATCCACAGCATACAGAAGTTGCACAGTCACTGCGGAATCCGTTGTGAAATGACCTAGACAAAAAAAAATGCAACCTCACTACAGAATCTACTACGAAATATTCTACACACGCGGGCTCTACAGAATTCGTTGTGAAATCCACTACTAACTGGATGATATAATCAACACTTCAGGGTTCACTGCCATTCCCTTTTTGATGGGTTTTGAGAGAATCAATAGTCACCAGGTGGAAAATGGATCCTAGAATAGATGCTTGGAGGTTATTTGGAGCTGGTGAACACATGGAAACAAAGGATATGTGATGAAGGAACACCTCGCTATGTAGAGATTATGGTGTTAGGGTTGTTGCCAACATTTTCCCTGTTTTAGCTGGGTTTTTTCTCCACTTGTACACATGTAATATTTTCAGTTTTTAGTGGGAGAATCATATGTAAGAGGATCTAACTCAAATTGTATGCTGTCAGTTATTTTTTAGGCTATAAATACAACATTAGAATGACATTTTTGGGTTCGAATGGTTGAGCATAGACTCCCTTATGTAATGTTTTGATATAATAGAGCCAGACTCTGGTTTTTCTATATGAGATTTGAGACATTTTTCCTAATAGAAGTCATATTTATTTTCCATCATCGTAACTCTTTCATTCTCTGATTATATCATCCTTGAATGATTCAATTGAGATATTATAGTTGTGTTACAATGTATTCTTGATTGTGATGTTGTTGTAATTATTATCAGTGTTTTAAAGTTTAGATCAAGAAGTTCTTGTGTCTAAGATTTGTCTTCATTTGTATGCTAGTAAGGCTTGATGATAATAGTAGACTAATTCATCCTTCTCATTAAAGTCTTCCATATACTCGCACTTCTCTTTAAATCACTGACTGAATTTAGCCAAGACCTCACTTGCTTATGAAATCTTGCTAGAAATTTATGCGTTTGAGCATTGTTATGTTGAGTTTTATCCATTTGACCCTCTATCATAAAATTACCATTACAAACCTATTTGATGGGTACTGGTCTTATCCTCTAGTAGTCTGAGGGTGACTCTTAGTGCTAATAGATTCCACTATGGGTTCTTGATCGATCCTCATGCACTACTTCTTACCTTCCAGTTAAAGAAAGAGTTGGTCCACACCAGTGGAAATCTATCCACTATGACTATTACACTCATGATATTTAAAATCTCTTCCCTTTTCTTGGAATCCATTGAAGTTGTTAGTGCATTGTGCATGTATTGATATTTTCATTATTGTAATAATGGAGGTTGATTGGATATATGGGGAGCTTTATGCTCACTGAATATATGATCTATCAATTCAAATGCACTAGTTAGTAGTAGTGCCAATTAATTAAACATTTCACACCAGAAGCATGTGAACCTCATCTGTGGATCTCGATGGATTTGTACGAAACTCTATACAAATCATATAAATTGAGAGATATTCATTCTATTAATTTGCATTAACACTACTCCAGTTTCATCTTCATTGAAGTAGAAGAAACAATGGCAGGTCATTGATCCAAAAATGATTTAGAGAAGACTAAGGATAACTCAAAATTCACAGAAGCAACTCAGGAAGCTCAGAATGGCCTCAACAGATAGAGAAAGGGAAAAAATTCAAAGTCTTCAAAGCCCAGTGAAATTGGCATCATTTCTAAGAGCGTGTCGAAAGATCTCCAATGACGTAAATGACTCATCAAACAAAGTTATAGATCAAAAGATATTCACGGTCAAAGTTTTGGTCAACCTAGCCCAGTCAGCAGGGATGAGTCAACATCCATACTGCTGACTTCAACATCAGTACATATGATGTCATCGTCTGTACAGTGTACATGGCACACGCATAGGGTGACATGTATCATGATGATGTCATCATGGTCACATGGAAGCACCATAGGCTGCCACATGTCACTGATTTTTGGACTTTTTCGGTCAATTCCGTGGACCAATGGGAAGGTTCCACGTGGAAGTCCCTATAGCCACATGGAAGACTGTACAACCATATGATAGGTGACTTGACAGGATGACATGGAAAAGGTGATGTGGTTATCTATTCAATGTGGTGACGTGGGCCAATGAAAGGCCACCATGTGGCCCAGTCATGGGCTGCCACGTGGCAGCGAGAAAATGCCCAAGGACGCCCAAAAAACAAAATTTAAAAGGGGTAAAGGGGTTATCTAGCACCAACCCCTAGTCCACTAAATTCATAATACAATCCATCGCCAGATCTGGAGGGATCCACCAAAGCCAAAACATACTCCAAAGTTAGCAGCGATCCCAACAACAAACAAAAAACAAGATATATGTATACATTCCCTGTGTTAAAATGGAGGTCTACAAGCTTGATCTCAGAACATCCTCTAACCAAAGCAATTTAAATATATCCGCCAACCAACAAGCCAAATGATCTCTTTGGTATATCCGACCTCTGAATTTATTTAAGAGCTGAGTTTTTCCAGATCTCGGGGGTCAGGCCAAGGGTGCACGGTCGTACAGAAGGGCATGAAAAATGAGAAATTTCCCATTAATTTATTGCAGGGGCAGGCATGAAAACCGAGACGAATTTTCTCAAGTGCCTGAAAGTGCCCGACTCAGATTGACTCAGATCGAGGCATGGAGACAATGATTTTTGGGTAATTTGATGCTACAAATTCAGTGGTGTTGTTTGTTTTCTTATATGAGCAAAGCTTCTGGAGCTTAACTCAAGAATGAGGTGTACTTATGTATTTTTCCAAATTCTTCTGTTGAGTTAATAAAAATGCCTACCCATTTGAGAGTAAGACCTGAAGACGTAGTCCACTAGGGATGAACTCCATTATCAAGTTTTTTGTGTTCATATATGATGCATATGTCTCTTCATTATTGAGTTATTACTTCTTTATGGTGCACTTATTTTTATGCTCATTTAATACAATTATTTAATAAGTCACATCAATGAAAAGATCATGGATCATGTTGGTATCAGAGAAGTCATCTTTGACTTGAATTGTTGAGTGTGAATTCTTACTAAGGCCAATCATAAGTAGGGTGAAGGAACTCTTAAGAATTCCAATCCTGAAGTTGGTCATGCATCCCGAAGGAAGAAAATGGCTGAAGAGGACATGCAAGATGAATAGGAGAAAAAATTCCATATGGTATTTTATAGCATGTCATAGATGGTCAAGTGAATGTATGGAGACTAAAAGAAGAGGATGAGGAATAAAGGGAAGAAAAAGGAAGCACAATCATATGATAATGCTTTAGTGAATCAAGGGGCTAGAGGAGACCCCCCTGAGCCTCCATCTTCACCATCAAGTTCTATCTCTTCTTCCTATGAGCATTCTCATCATTCTCATCATTCTAGACATAAAGCTTCTTTTAAGAAACCATTATTAAAGCTTGATGTAAAATTTTCTTTAGAAAAGTTTAATGGAGATGTTAATCTTGAAAAGCTAGATAATTGGATCCGACAGGTTGAAGTATATTTCCATGTTCAACATATTGATGAAGAGGAATTTAAAGTGCGATTGGCCTCTCTTAGGTTGGAAGGAACTGCTCTCGTATAGTGGGAGAGAAAGATTTTGGACAGAAGTAATTGTGGTAATCTTCTTCTCTCATGGTCAGAATTTAAATCAACAATAAGGAAGCAATTTTATCCATTGGGTTATTTACATAAAGCAATGATGGAATGGCAAACCTTAAGACAAAGTAAATTTCAAACTGTACAAAGTTTCACGGAAGAATTTAGTTAGAAAGATCTTTCATTAAACATTCCTTTAGATTCTTATGAAACTTTAATGAAGTATATTGGTGCACTTCACAGTTATATTCATCATACTTTACTATTTTTTAATCCCACTAGTCTTGACGAAGTTTGTGTGTAAGCCACTCGCCTTGAGGACAAGGGAAATCATGTTCAATGACATCCCACAAAGAAACATTCCAATCTCCCACATAATAAGTTTAAAAATTTTAAAAGGAAGGACAAAAAGACCGCCACTATAAAGAGGGAAGAAGGAAATCCATCTTTCACCCATTGCAACAAGAATGGTCATGATGATGAACATTGTTGGAAGCTACATCAAGAGAAGAGACCAAAACAGTTCAGTGGAAAGGGGAAGACAAAGATCGTTGCTATAATGAAACAAGATATTGGTTTTGACTCAGGAGATGAAGGTGTTATCACTGAAATTTCATCCACAACATTGCACACAAATGGTTACAGAAATACAACAATGTCAAACAACCATTAGTTCACCTACAACACCAAAAATGCATTTCCAAAGAGGCAAAAACTATACAACTGGGAAAAAATTGACATGAACTAACTCCCTAAAGGAAGTGCATGCACAATGCACATGCCAAAGAAGCCCGTAGAGCACACAATGCGCCATATGTGTGACTGTGTACGAGAAAATCCGTGCAATCCTGTGAATGACGCATTTATGGTTCTTGTTAGCCCCTCAACCACTTATGGACCAGCGCCCAAATTGAGTTGACCCTCAGATCTGAGATAAATAAGAATGGGGGGATGGTCAAGGACTAAAGGGTGCCCTAAAGGGACCCTTGTTCACACTAAGAACCAATGGATTATTTCCTTGAATACATGCTATAAATGGAGGCCATGGGTGGACTAAGAATTTAATAATTTCATAGTATTGTTATGCTGCCTCAATCCTCCCTTAAGAATCCTCTTTTCTTCTTGGAGCATTCTAGCAACATTCCAATAGGCCATTCCACTCACCTCTTGAAGGAATAGTGTTGGCCCTTGACCAATTTTTGAGGAACACTTGGTCATATTTGACCATTTTTGGGACTTCGACAGCCTGTCAAAGATGGAGCGCAAGGCAAAGCAAAGATTGTGGAAGCTAGAGTGCCTTTTTGGGTCCTTTTTGGGTTTTTGGGGATAATTTAATGGGATCGAGATGTCGGCCCATGAGTTTACCCATGTTTAGGCCCCTTTTTGTAATGTATAAGTAGAAGTCTAGGCTATGTAAGAAGGGACCTTTTTAGAGGACACTTGAGAAGTGGCTTAGTGCTAGGAGTTGATCTGTGTGATATGCTTGCAGAGCTGAGTGCAAGTATTGTAAGTGTTGAGTGCACGGATTGTAAGAAGGTTTTATGCTTAGAGATAGTTGGGGAAGGAGGATCTAGCGAGCTTCACATATCTCCTTTCCTGCGCGGAGTAGGTTTTGAGGCTCTGTGCTTGTAACCGATTGGACAACAATAATAGAGAAGAAGAGTTGGTGGACGAAGCCCCAGGGTGGGGGTGAACCACGTAAATCTGTGTGTCATGCTTTGTGCTCTTACTTAAATGTGGTTTCCCTCTCTTGCTAAGTGCTATGACATGTTTATATAGATTTACTTATTCTTTGTGCTTATTAGATGTGTATAGATGATAGATTTGATGTGTATGAAGTTGCTAAGTGCTCGGTCTACCAGATATGGTCTGTTCTATGTTGCTAAGTGCTGAATAATCTTAGATATAAGTATATACTACAATGCTCTGTGTTATCTGCGGAGTGAGATAAGGGTTAATTATAGGTGAACTATTAATGCTAAGTTCTTTGTTAAGTGTGTAATCACAGATCTGGATCCTAGCTAAGGTTGTAGACACTTGAGTCCTATAATCACCCCTACCTCTACCTCGGGTGATACTTCATCTTCTTTGCAAGTGTTACCAAAAGGGTTGGTAGTTAGGGTTTTGTTGGTGCATTGTTGTAGCGTTGAACCCTGGGTCTGCCCCTGTGCCAAAAAATGGATCCATTGTCGAGACCTGAAACTGTGATTATTGGGAACTAAGGAAGAATAAGCTTTGTACAAATATTCATCCTGAACTTGTGAAAACTTTGTGCGTAGATCTATCTCTCTGATGCATAGTACTCTAGTCAACCTACGAAGCTTTGTGCTAAAGAAAAGAAGCCAGATCTGAAGAAAAGAGGTAAGATCTATAAGCTTTGTGCTCTGATAAAGGTGAGAATAGTGAAAGGTTTTAGATCTGGAAGCTTTGTGCTCAATAAGTGGAAATTTTTGTTTTTGAAGCATGAATTTAGGTATGCTTGATAGATTTTGTCCTAGATTGAAAAATAGGGCATTGTTAGATGAAAGGACATTTGATATGAATAGATCTGATAAGAATAATGAAAGATATGTTATACCTATCCATAGAAAGAATGTTTGGACTAATGAGTGGATGTAGGATCCTAGAAAGAAATTTTTGCAAGCTAGCCATTATGATCCTAGCGCGTAGTACAAGAAAAGTTGGGGATCATTGAAGAGAAAGAGAGGATTAACTCTTTGTTACAATTGCAGAAGACCAGGACATCTTGCTAAGGAATTCCCTGGGAGAAAACCTAGTTGCCTCTGTTGTAAGGCTATGGACCATGAAGTACTGGATTTCCCTAGAATGATTTCTAGACTTGAAAAGATGAATATGGAGCAAGCAAACCCTGAAGGAGATCAAGAGACTAAGATTATAGAAGAACCCCAGAAAGAATAAGAGATTGTGTTACTGAAAATGAAAGAAACCCTGAATGAGCATAAACATGTCAGTTTGTCAAAGATCTTCAAAGAAAAGGAGAAAATCGAAGTAAGAATAGGAGACTTCAACATTGACTGTGCTTTGGATGAGGAAACACAGATGAACATTATGACAGAAATCACTTGGGAAACCCTAGGAAGGCCTTCTATGGTTCCTTCACTAGGAAAAATAGGGTTGTTTAAAGGAAAAATGGTAACCCTATGTGGCAGGATTACCCAGATAGCTATAAGTACCCATGGAGCTTCGATAGAGGAAGAATTCAAAGTTATTAAATTTATTGAGGACCATGCCCCATTTCCATCTTTTTTAGGCAAGATCTGGATTGAAAAATACCAGATCCGAAGAAAAGAAGAAAAGGAAGACCTAGAACAAAAGGAGAAAGAACTCATGGAATTTATGACTAGAAGGATCGCCTACTTGATGGAAGAAGAAGAGAACAGATCTAAGCTATTGGACACCATGGACTTGGATGTCGAAGCTATAAGAGAATTATAGGAACCACAAAAGACTGAAATACCTAATCCATATGTTGAAGAAGTATTGCCCTCGGATCTGAAGAAAGAATCTCAGCAGTGCGAAGTGACTATGTCGAGAGAAGATAGGAATCAGAACGAGAAAATACCAACCGAGTTGAAGACTACCAGGAAGAAGGCTATAAAATTGAGTAAGAAAAAGGTGAAGATTGAAAAGTTACAAGAGATCCTAGGTGGAACACTGCAGAAGGAAAAATCACAAGAATTGAACTTCGCTGAGATATCAGAACAACAACATATGGCACTTTGCCATGGCAAAGCAATCTAGCCATTGGACCGATATACCCATTCAACTTCCACCCCGAATGCATAGAAAAGCATTAAAGGATCACCGACAGACCATTGGACCTCACCATAACTGACAGATCTATGATAATGGAAGCTCCATACCCGTTGCAAGTGGACCATTGACGAATTTCTTATTTATCTCGTCGCATTGTGCCCGAAGAACACTTTTTCCAACTAAAAATTCGAAGCTCACAGAACTAAGTGGGAGAAGAATCAGTTCAACTCCACAAGATTTCTAATACAGTCGAAGTATGCCTTCGACACGCACAGGAAGAAAAAGTGCAAGTTACTTAGGCCTTAAAGAAATTACAAGAGGAAATCATAGAACAACATCGAGCCACGCAACAAGAGAAGGATGCTCTCTAAGAAAAATTTGAAGAAGATAGAGCAAAGATACAAAAGGAGAAAGAACAATTGCTTGTGAAGCAGATCAGGATGGAAGAAGCAGTTAACTGAGCATTATGCTCCATCACTGGATTAGAACAAAAGATAAAAGAGCCCTTCAAATGTCAAGTGATGAAGCTTGCTGAAGTTATTCAACAACTTCAACAAAGGGTCATGGAATTAGAGCTTCAAACTATACCAGGTACCCCACAAGAAGTGCACGACCAGTGAGAATTGAATGTTGAGAGTGCAGTCGAGAGGATTAAAACACTTGCTGCAAAATGAAAACAGTTAAGTAGTAGAAGCACACAGATATATGAACAATTATCCGAAGACCCGGAGTTGAATAAATTGGAGTCCCAAATCCAGGAAGCAAAGAATCATGTAGACATAGTACATGCATAGCTCAAGTTCCTGTCACCCATCGAGAGGATGAAGAGATCCCAGGAACAATGCACCGCCCAACAACTCGTTCTTACCATGCAGACCAGAGTGATGGAAGTCACCCAGAAACTCCAGCCAAGCTAGGAGGCGACCTATCTACTGTTTGAAGAATTTGAAGGCCAAGGAATAGTACTAGAACAAGTAGTTGCTACAAACGAGAAACAACTGGAAGGACCTATCAGCGAAGCGATTATTCAGGAATTCGTTGAGAAAGAAGTGTAGCAGAGAGACAAGTCGAAGCAGCACAAACCAAGATCAAGACCTTTGAGGCAAACTTACCCAGACCTGAGTGACTCGGGATGAGTCATAGGTGAGTGTTGGGGGCATGTTGGCCCTTGACCAAGTTTTGAGGAACACTTGGTCATATTTGACCATTTTTGGGACTTCGACAGCCTGTCAAAGATGGAGCGCAAGGAGAAGAAGAGATTGTGGAAGCTAGACCCCCTTTTTGGGTCCTTTTTGGGTTTTGGGGGATAATGTAACGGGACCAGGATGTCGACCCATTGGTTTACCCATGTTTAGGCCCCTTTTTGTAATGTATAAGTAGAAGTATAGGCTATGTAAGAAGGGACCTTTTTGGAGGACACTTGAGAAGTGTATTAGTGCTAAGAGTTGATCTCTGTGATATGCTTCCAAAGCTAAGTGCAAGTATATTAAGTGTTGAGTGCACGGATTGTAAGAAGGTTTTATGCTTAGAGCTACTCGAGGAAGGAGGATATAGAGCGTTGCGCAAATCTCCTATCCTATGCGGAGTGGGTTTTGAGGCTCTGTGCTTGTAACTGATTGGCCAGCAATAATAGAGAAGACGAGCTGGTGGACGTAGCCCTAGGGTAGGGGTGAACCATGTAAATCTGTGTGTCATGCTTTGTGTTGTTACTTACATGTGTTTTCCCTCTCTTTCTAAGTGCTATGACATGTTTAGATAGATTTACTTATGCTTTGTGCTTATTAGATGTGTATAGATGATAGATTTGATGTGTATGAAGTTGTCAAGTGCTTGGTCTACCAAATCTGGTCTATTGTATGCTGCTAAGTGTTGAATCATCTTAGATCTAAGTATATACTACAATGCTCTGTGTTATCTGCGGAGTGAGATAAGGGTTATTTATAGGTGAACTATTAATGCTAAGTTCTTTGTTAAGTGTGTAATCATAGATCTGGATCCCAGCTAAGGTTGCGGACACCTGAATCCTGTAATCACCCCTGCCTCTACCTCGGGTGAAACTTCATCTGTTTCCCAGGTATTGCGAAAAGGGTCAGTAGTTAAGGTTTTGTTGGTGCATTGTTGTAGCATTGAACCCTGGGTCTGCCCCTGTGCCAACAAATAGGCATTGATTTATTCATCATTTTCTTTCCTTTATACCATTGTAAGAAGAGCTCTCCATTAAGGAACTCAAGATCCCTCCAAAGGAGGAAGAGGGCACTCATAAGTCCTCCTTTCTCTACGGTGTTGTTCCAGCTAATATAGTTATACATTGGTGGCATTATCTTGGTCATTGGTTGATTTTTTTTGGTTCAAAGTTTCTTATGCATTCTATTTTTATTTCCTTAGTTTTTTTTAGTTTGTTTAGTTGTTTATTTCATGTTATTGGATTTTTTAACTCATTCACTAACCTCTATCTTGTCTAGTAGGCCCAACTAGACATGCAAGTGCCCTTGTTTTTCTCCCCCAAGTGGTGAAATGGACACAACAGATTGGCGACCATACTGGGGAAAGGTATCAATTTACACCTTATTTGGGATTTGAGAGCACTTATTTTTAACTCATTTGTCTTGCAGGTACCAAAACTGGCCTAGCCTTACCTGCCAAGAGCCAAGTTTGGAAATGGAGGAGGATAATTTCACTTAAATTCCCATCGACGCATATCCGAATGTGCACGGGTATTTCAACCCACAGACATGCACTATGTGCTCAAAAGGATTATTTGGTCTAAAAATTGTGTGCCCAAACGACTTATGTTCTCTCCGCATTGAGCACCCACTGCGCCTCTGTCTGAACAATAATCCACACACATTTCCAGATTTTCAAAATTGTAAGGGTTTTTGTGATGATTTGAAGGCCCCTAGCCTTCAAAATTCTTACTTTCATGCAATTTGTAAATGCACTCCACTTAGATTACTTTCCCATATGAAAGGTTAGCCAAACATAGGCACTTAGGGGGTAAAAAAAACCATATTTCTCCTCGTTTTCTTTGGTTTCCACATGGATGTCTTGTTTGGTTTGTAAACGTTAAGTTGATATTATTTGCTATAACATATAAAAACACTTGCATTGGCACTAGAAATCAACTTTAATCATTGAGTATGCTCTTCTCTCGCACCATAGAGCGATCTTGAGAATCAGAAAGGTGGTTAAGGGGACATTTCATCTCCCTTAACAAAAAATTTAGGAGAGGACAAAGCCCCCCTAGGGATCCCCTTAGTTTCTTTTTGAAATCATCTTAAAATTGTAAGGACCCATACATGCCCACATGTTGAAAACTTAGGATAGTTTCTTGAAATTGCTTTCTTAGTTTACATCACTAGGAGAGTTTAAAGATCAAAGTAACAGGCCTATACATGCCCACATGCTTGCAATCTAGGATAGTTTTTTTTTATCTTTATTAGTGTAAACCACATTAGGTATTTTAAAGGATTGGTAAGGACCCATATATCCACATGCTAGATATTTAGGGATTTTAAAATTCCGCAAGGTTGTACCAATGACATCTAGTGAGATAGGTAACAAAGATTTGTAAGGACCACATAAAGTCCACATGTTGCAAATTCAAACCTAACTTATTAAAATTTTGCACATTTTATCACTTTCTCACACACAAAGTCACTCCTCACTCACATAATTCCATATTGAATTGTGGAGGTTGAAGTAGGTTTTCTCCAAAGAAATTTTGAAAAATCCCACCATTTATTGAAGAAATTATCCACACCCACTTAATTCAAATGAGATTGGTTCAAACCCACAATCTCTCAGCCCACCACGTCTAAATGTTTTCTAAGAACTCACCAAGTTCTCCTCGACAGGTGGTGACAAAAGATTTTTTTTAGTCTAGGTAGGATCTTGGGGGTAGGCATCCAAATAACCCCCCGCTTTCTGGTTCTCACATTTTCAAACATTAGAAGTTGACAGATAGGGAACTTTTAAATCCTCCAATTCAAGTGTTCCTACACCATAAGGAAGGGAGATATCCATGAAGGGATTAAGGCTGGGGTATGGTTGTTCTGTGCGTCCCCCCTTGAGTTACCCAAATCTTGGAAGGGATCCAGCCTGTGACCCATTTCTGAGGATGAAAATATAAATGCAATACTTTGACCGAGGTACCTAGTGGCCAAATTTAGGACATCTACCCAAGTGGCAATTGTGGACTGCAATTGCACCTTGATCAGATTTTGTGTGTATATTGGGAAATATTGCGAGCTCTTTCAGGATATGCACCCTTTACCCCTCATTATAACTGATTATTTCATCCTTCACTAGTTCCTCTTCAGGTGGCTTCATACCCCATTGTTGAATGCTCTTAGAAGGTCCAGTGCTATTTGAGAGGAAGGACGATACATCTTTTAGGACACGAGCATTTGTTTTCTTTGTTCTCCCACGTGGACAAAATCCACCTACCCACATATATGCTTATTTTCAGTTGATTTATGTATGATGCTCATTTGATTACATGTGATTGTGAGATATATTGTGAAGTTCCAAATTATACAAGTCTCTTGTTCATTTATTTCTCTCATCACCATTTGCACACATTCATTTTGCTAGTCGGACATCATAGGGGACCCACAGAATCCTCGTCATTCCAGACACTTGCAGAATCTCCCTCCTACTCTAGGAGGATTTCCTAGTCTTTGCCACTCACTGACTCAACCATGTCACACCCCTATGAGTGCCACTATTTTGGGATCAAATTTACTTGGGACAAATTCCCAAGGCCATCCATCCACTATCTCTCCTTCACAAGGAGGCGAGGTGAAAACTTCCTCTCAAAGGAGAAGTACAACCCCACTAATCCCCCTCAAGGATCAGGTCCACTACCTACTCACACCATGGCTAGAAATAATCCTCCACCGCCACCCCCCATGGCATCTCTCAACATTCTTGATTTAAGTAAACTTATGAATGATCCAATATTGCATGACCCCACATGGCCCAATATGCCTACCAAACTACCTTCATATACTCCAAAATTTGAAAGAAAATCGGGGGAAGATCCTGCCAACCATGTCATGACCTTCCACTTGTGATTATCTTCAAATAGAATCATGGATGACTCCATCCACTTAATTTTATTTCAATGAACACTCACTGGTCCATTAGCCAAATGGTATGTGGACGAAAAATCAGGGTCCCACGTGACTTTAGAATCCTTTGCCAAAGAATTCTTGGCCTTCTTTCAACTACCAGTTCATCATGACACTGGTGAAGAACTTCTCTCCGAGTGAAAACAAACCTCAGCTACACACATTTCCGACCACATTCACGAATGGCGTTGATGACATAGTTTATGTAAAGAATAAAACAACAAAGAACAACATCTTGATTGGTTTCTAAAATCACTCGTCTCTATACTTTCCAAAGATGTGGCATCCACATTCCCCCAACCTAAAGAGGAATCTATCAACAAGGCCACATAGTTTGACCTCATTTATTCAAATTCGGTTTACTTGTACATAGTAATACCTAATGCACTGAGACCCATACCATTTGGCGAGGAAAAACCATGAATGTCTCACGTGACAGATAGATTGATTGGTACCATGACACACCACAATTCATACATTAAACCTCCAAATATGTACATAACACCCCAATACCCGTCGATATATGGAGGGACATATTATTACCCTCCTCCCACTTACCAACATCCATATCCTATTCCCCCCCTCCACCCATGAGTGGACCCTTGTTGGTACCCATGATGCGCCCGGCCTCTCAACTAAGTTCTGGTTCCCCTTCTACCTCAACATATAACCTGGGAACTAGTGAAAGGGCTACGCCTTCCTATGGTCCTACGGATCGTTACCACAAAACAATCTTTATTTCCCATTTCTTGGTCCTCCATAGCCAGTTTCTCCACCACATGGAAAACCACACATTGGTGTTAACTTTGTTCAGCCCTCTCCCTTTCAGCAATTTCATACTTTTAAATAGTTGAATATGGAAAATCTGAACCACAAGTCGAATAATGCCAAGAATAAAGGAAAAAACTAAAACAATAATAACCCAGTACTAGGGGGAAATAACCCCCAACCAAACCAACCTCCCGGGGGAAATCAAAATCAAGGTAACCAGAACCCCCAAGGGGACAATAACAACAAACACCAAGGGAGGAACAACAACAAAAACACACTCCAGACAAACTTCCCTTGCACTCTTTGTGGTGATCATGGTCATTATACTCACCATTTCCCCCAAATTTTTGACTTCACATGAATGAAATAATCCATGAACGTGCCACGTCCTCTAGCGTCGCCTCCCCCCAACATGCCCCATAATAGTATTTGCAACAACCACCCCCCACTGTGATGCAAAACCCTATTCCACACCAAGGTGTGATGAATATCCAATAGGAGGTACATCGTTCCCCACCACAAATGGGACAATATCAACACTTATGACCCATTCACCTTGGAAATTCAACGGATCGCAATATCCTCCTCACTAGCGAAGAATAAATTATTTTGCAAATGCCCAGATGTCAATACAGAGAACCCCCTAAATCTAATCCCACCACTTCAGAAGCAGCTTCAACTACAACCAGACAACCCTTGATGATTTAATTCCCTAACACTGAACCCCCCATTCGTATCCCTCACATTCCATTATGATAGAATGTCCACAACCCTCAGGCTAGGGAAACACACAATTACAGTTTGGTAGATGACTTGGCACAGTCTCCTACAACCATGTTTGTATTGGAGGTCCTCCAAACCTGTCCAACTCAACGAAAATCCTTCCTTTCCGCCTTGGGGGAAGTTGACCCAGCTGATATTAGAATCATCACATTTGATCTAGATTATGGGGAACCTCGTATTCCTTCTTTGGTAGCTTTCCAGATACTAGTCAAGATTCAAAACATCATAGTTCATCAGTGTATCATTGATGAAGGTGCATCCACATGCATCACGTACAAAATTGCATGGAAGAAACTTGGCTCCCCCGAGCTAGTACAATCTATCATCACTTTAAGAGCTTATGATGGTCAACCATCCTTCCCTAAAGGGATCTTTCAAAATGTCCCCGTCGAACTCAAGGAATAAACCATCCTCATTGACATTAAGGTTATCAACGCCCCACTCGATTACAATATCTTGTTTGGATGTAGCTACATGTACGAGATGAAGGTAGTAGCCTCTTATGTGTTTTGAATGATGATTTTCCCCCACAACGGGAAAATCATCAACATCGACCAAGTTTCACATTATGAGCCTAACCACTCCTCCAACATCAATAACATCTTGCCTCTTGTTTGCACTAGTTCCAATGCTTATTCACTCATGGATATGGCCCCCAAAATTTTCAAGGACCCATTCTTGTTGGGGGCATACCATGGAGCACCACCTCTCATACACCCTTCAACACAAGTGTGTGTCGTATCTTCTAATGGAACTAAAATTGGAGACACCATCCCTCCCACTAAGGCTTCTCCTCATCCCGAGATCCCACCAGTTGAAGAAATTTTACCTCGAGATTTCCCTAAGAACCCTACTACACCACTTATCCTCGATTTCTCCCTCCCCCAGGGGAAAATCCCAGTTTGGGAGACAACCCCCCAAGCCCTCACTCAAATTCCCTTCTTCTACCCCCCACCAAGAGTACAAAAATTTCAGGTAGTTGTGATGCTTACCCTTCCCAACATGGTGCTCGCCATCCCTATATGGTATCTACACCCACCCACGATGGTTCCTCAACCATTCCTCCCTCCCCAATCAAATGGAATCCCAATACAAATTCCAGTACTAAATTCGGCCATGCCACCCTCACTCCCAATCACAAGCACCACTGCTATGACTGGGAACATAAGGAAGAAGAAATAGCTCACCGCTCCACTTCCTCCCTGAGTTCAACCTCCTTGTGCGCTCTACGAAAGAGAGGGACACCCCACTAATAGATGTCCTTATCTTCCTAAATTACGCAATCTGATCCAACTCCCTCAAGCAACCAAATCTCTCACCGCTTTTCCAAGCACATCTAGTACTACCACAACGTCCCCCACTGCAGGAAATAAAGGGCTGCAAACCAAATTCGCTTGCACCATCTGTTCAAAAAATGGCCATTACACTCATCATTTCCAAAATCTACCTCAATTTCACCAGACACTAATGATAGTACACCAAACCTTTCAAAAATATCCCTCTCCACCACCACTTTTGGGTACCCATGTCACTGACATCCATTATGGTTCTACCTCAGTCCCTAAACGAATGATATTCTCTTGCTCTCTTTGTGACTCCCTTGATCATTTCACATATCAGTGTCCTTTGATCATTGAATACATGCATCGTCAAATAACCCTTATTCAAAATAATTCAACCACCTCACCTCATGTGATGCAAGTGAATCCCTCTATCCCTTCTCCAGATACTATTCACATCACCTCCCCTGAAACTGAGTCACTTCCCACCCCTCCATGGTTGATGGATAGAATGTCTGAGGATATTCTGCCAAATCCTCCCAATTCTTTGGTTCATTTCCCCCAGGAAATATTATCCCCTACCACAGTTTACCAACCACAGTATCTATACATTTGGTTTATGTCAAGCAAGTCATCGCAACATACATGTGACATCCCCTCTACATCTTCACCACTTGAATACAATCACACTGTGACAGCCACCCATGTCACCTCCATGAATCCCTTGTATTCCCGCATTCTTCACTGCGATGAAGATATCCTGGAGGAACTCACTACCCCCAATTTCCCATGAAATGCACTCCACCACAGAGTACTTTTTCTCTCACAATAATCCTTTGACCCTCCTATTCAAGCCTCCATGTGTGCAATCAAAACCAAGGATTTTATACCATCAAGGCATATAGATTGGTTCAATAACCCTATCCTGTCCTAGATAATTTTGAAGAAGGAAACATGGCCAACATTTCCCTCACTGTCAAAATCGACATTTCCATCAAACCATGAATCATAGAGGAAATCACCATTGGCATCGCATTCTCCCCTAAAGAACTCACATCTTACAAAGCTCTTTTTCAGGAATATCGAGATATTTTTTCCTGGTCATATATAGAGATTCCAGACCTCGATCCTTCTATAGTCTTACATCACATCGACACATGGCCAGATATCACCCTAGTCCTTCAAAAGAAACACCCACTTCACCCATCCAAAGATGTGGCTATCAAAGCCAAAATTGAAAAATTACGCGTCCCAGGGTTCATATACCCCATCGCGTATACCTCATGGGTTTCCAACCCTCTCCCCGTTAAAACAAAATACGACACTATTCATGTTTTCACCGACTTTTGTGATCTCAACCATTCTTGTCCTAAAGACATCTTCCTAACCCCTTTCATCAACCAAATTATCGATGACTATGTTCGCCACGAGGCATTTTCCTTCATGGATGGGTTCTCCGACTACAATCAAATCCAAATCCATCTAGCATATCTATATAAAAATGATTTTACTACCCCATGGGGTACTTTTGCTTATCTTTTCATGCCTTTTCAGCTCAAAAATGTCGGTGCTACGTTCCAACGGGCCATGAATTATGTTTTCCATGATCTTTCTTGCATCATACTTGCTTACTTGGACAACCTCACTGCTCGATACAAGAAACGAATTGAACATTTAGATGACTTACGAATTGTCTTTCAATGATGTCGCCAGTACAATATCGTATTAAACTCCCTCAAGTGCGTATTTTGCGTCATCGTCAGACACCTCCTTGGGTTCATCATTTGCCAACACGGCATCATAGTGGACCCCCTCAAGGTCCAAGATATCACAGAAATTCCACCACCTAGGAATGTGCGCCAATTGTAGAGCCTACAAGGCAAAGCCAACTTTTTATGATGCTTCATCCCAGATTACGCCACTCACGCACATGGTTTCCTTCGCTTATTGTGCCATGATATCCCATTTTGATGGGATGAACATGCCCAAACCACTTTTGATGATTTAAAAGTGGCATTATCCAACGCCCCTTTGATTAGTCCCCCAGATTACGATCGAGATTACATCCTCTACTTGTCAGTATCAACCATCTCAGTGGTAGGAGTTGTCATCCAACTAGGGGATGATGGATGAGAGCATGCTATTTACTACATCTGTAAAAATATTTTAGGACCACCCATGAAGTACAATCATGATGAGAAACTATCCCTCGCATTTTTCCTTGCAGTTCAAAAAATGTGTCACTATATTATGCTTCGCACTACCAAAGTCATGGAAGATTCTAACCCCATTCAATAATTTCTTAGTCGACGACAAATTAATGGAAAATTTTCCCGATGGATCGTCATCCTTTAGGAATACAACCTAGATTTATCAACTCCCAAAAGAAAGAAAGCACTTGTCCTTGCCGAATTCATCACAACATTTCCCTCAGACGCTAAAGGTTCACTCGTCAATTCATATTTTCCAAACGAACACCTCTTCTTCATCCCCTAAGATGACCCCTGGTACGACAACCTTATCGTCTACCTTCAGACAAAGAAGTTTGGGTCTCATCTCTCTCAAGATGATCGTCGACGCGTTCTCCATCAGGCCCCTCGGTACCTCCTCATCGGTGATGTGTTGTACCAACATGGGGTCGACACCATACCCCATCGATGTCTGGCCATCGACAAAGCAAACAAAGTCTTGAACGATTGACATAGCGGCTCTTGCGGCAACCACCTCTTAGGTATGTCCACCACCCAAAATATCATTCAAGAAGGCTACTTCTAGCCCACACTATTTCACGACTACATGCATGCTATCAAGCAATGCAACAAATTCCAACTCTATGCAAACAAAGCACGAGTGCCACCCACTCTTCTACACCTAATCATCATTGTCGACCCCTTATACAAGTGGGGCATAGACTTCATGACTTTCAACCCTCCATCTAGTAATGGACACAAGTACATCATCATGGAAGTCAATTACTTTACCAAATGGTCCAAATCCATGCCTACCTTTAACAATACCGTTGACACAACAACACATTTTTTCTTCAACCATGTCATTACCCATTTCGGAGTTCCACTACAGTTAGTATCCAATCACGGTAAATAATTTGAGAATGATATATTCGCAGAACTCTCCTTAAAGATCAGCTTCTCCCATGAGTTTTCCTCCCCATACTACCCTCAGTACAATGGATAGGTTGAGTTTGTTAACAAATCCCTCAAAACTATGTTGAAACATACCATCAACCAACATAGGACCAACTAGCATCATATGTTGTTTTCATCATTATGGGCTTATTGCACGACAGCCAAAACTGCCACCGGTTTTACACTGTTTCATCTTATCCATGGGATCGAAGTCACCCTCCCCATTGACTACAAAATACCCACGTTGCACACTGCCATCGATCTATTACCTAACACTGCTCCAATGGAGCAACGCTTGCTAACCTTAGAGTCATTGGATGAAGATCGTCGATCTTCATTACAGAACAATGAGGCAGCTAAAAAATGGTCCAAAGCCACCTTTGACCACCATGTCAACCTTCACTCATTTAATGAAGTGGATATCCTCCTATCCTATGATATCGCTCACCCGTGATGATTTTAAGGATTGAAATTTATATTAAAATGTAGAAACATGGGCTAATATTACTAGTCCTTAATATGCAAAATGTAAAATGTTTGGCGATAGGTTTGTAAAAATATTCAAATTTCTAAGGATTTTGTATACTTTCTATAAAATTTTGGCGATTTTTAAGGTAAAATAATTTTATTGTATGGTATTTGGGCAAATCATTTTAAGAAAAAATGGAAATGGGCGAATCTTGTTTTGGGAAAAACCATGGAAAATTAGCCCATTTGTGAAATTTATCCCCTAAAATTATCTATGTCACTCATGATGCTCTCGGTCATGGGAAATTCAATTCATTATGGCATGGACCCTACATTGTCCATCACTGCCTCACTAAAGGTGCATACATCCTGGCCTCTCCAGATTTTTCTTTGTAGACAACTAGGATTTTTCTTTGTAGACATTTGTAGAGTTTTTAGTCTTATTTTTTCACCTCCATGCCTTATGTCTGATCTACCATCTGTGTTATTGATAGATGCATCTTCTATCGACCTACCACATTCGTTACATTGACGGTGCTAGCCACTGGACAAAAAATATCACTTCGACCACTTGGGCCCTCTATACCCCCTCACATGCACTGCTCCAATCTAATGGCATATGTTTGGGCTCATCCACCAAAAAACAACAAGAATACGCAGTCATTATTGGTCTCCTTTCCGAGGCCAGTCACAGCCACATTTGTCACCTTAGCATCTTATTATATTCCCAACTTGTCGTCCAACAACTCAACAATGTATACCATGTCCGTGATCCTTTCCTTTTTCACAAATACCTGCAAGTTAGACTCTTAGCTGAAAACTTTGATTCAATTACATTTACACATATTCCACACTCAGTTATAGGAGCTCCGAGTCTCTATTTCTAGATTCGTCTTCAACCATAGGATTAGGGTCCTTCCATCTACACAGTCACATTCCCCAGGTCACCATCTATACTTGGCCACCAAGAATCATTTTTCTCACATCACGTCCAGGTACACCTGCTCATGTTCCAAATTATTAAATAACAGTTATATGCTCTTTATTTTCAGATATTGTTCACGTCAGGTATTTGGATTTCATGTGTGTAGGCACTTGGTCATCACAAACATCGCAACCCCTTCAGGTATATGTTTTAAATTGTCATGAAATCATTCCCTATGAATATCAATTGCATCCCCCAATCATACCCTCCGACATTTACTTTTAGGGTCCTTACATTTGGCTCTACAGTACTATCACCTCTTCTCCATTTTACTACTGTCACCCGGTAGCACTCTCCCCCACATGAGTTGTCCCATTCATAGTTCCCCTCAGTACTTTGATACTCATGATTATTTCACCCCCTAGGGATGTGAGTCCTAATAGTCTTACACATTTCCGAGAATTAGCCACATACTCCTTCTCATCATTTTTCTATCTTTCCCAATAGACTCCCAGGTTATCTCATCATGGTTCTATTTTGACTACACCTCTGCAGTATCATTAAGCCTCCATTTCATCCACACTAAGTTTTTCCATCTGCAGATTACCCTCCATTCATTTATCTCATATAGAAACCCACCCATGGGGCCCCCACCCTCCACGAATTCTCCACGCAACTTGAGCCCTCACCAGCCAAGCCGTCTTGCACTAGGGAACCCATTTCTGTATCTGTATAATCATCCCAAATTATTCTTTATTTTTTCGTAATTGTAAAAATCCTTTTATTTCCAACCTTCACATAGATTTTTGTCGTCACCCTGGATGACCTTCTCTTTCTGGCAATGAAACCCATGTCGCCCTTGGTTGGGGCATCCACTATCCTTCACTCATCTTGAGATCGTTCATAAAACCTGATTATCCCACAATCCATGTGCCCCTGATCTCTGCGTTTGTCCACTTTGTCACACCTCTGGCACAATTTAACCCTATGTTTAGTCATCCCCTTGACACTAGATATAATATTACGGTTGTTTCCAACCATCCTTCAAACATACCCCCAACTGCGGGAAGTCTTGAGTCTCACCACATCTTGACTTTGTTCATGTTCCCTATCAGTTCTTGATCTTATCTCATGGATTTCATGAAGCCCTTTGCTTCTTGGAGTCACGTCTCCCTTTTTGTCAACCTCAGCATAGTTTCCAGAAGGGAGACAATATCTTGACTCTAATTAACTTTACAATGAGGAGTCTCAGACGACACAGAGAGAACCATCATTGCTCTCTGAATTTTGTTGACCCCCATAACATTCAACTTCAGCAAAATATCATGTTACAGTGGGTCTTACTATGCGACTATTGCAATTTTTTTATATACCAGCTGAAGACCTTTGAATTTGTTAGGCCATCAATGCCTATGAGTCATTGACACTTCTTATAGGTGTCCTTGCCTCTTTTCAAATTATTTCACTATCAGAATTGTCATCTGTCGTTATCAAACCTTCCTATAGGGCGATGTAGTTATCTACATCAGCATACAACCTCAATTACTGTATTTCATTTTGAGTTACATGATACGAGCATGGGGCATGCCCACCTTGTTTGTATACAGATTTTATTTTCTCTCCCTAGAGAATGATTTGGGTCCCACAGTTTTTCCTCTCCCTCTGACGGATCACTCTTGTAGTTCCTATCAACACTCTTCCTTACAATGGTACTCTTAGTAGAAGAAACATTTATGTATTTTGGCTACACTTATTCTCCTAACCTCACACATCAGGGGGCATTTGGTATCACTGAAATTTCATCCGCAACATTGCACAGAAATGGTTAGAAAAATACAACAATGCCAAACAACCATTAGTTCACCTGCAACACCAAAAATGAATTTCCAAAGAGGCAAAACTATACAACTAGGAAAAAATCGACATGCACTAACTCACTAAAGGAAGTGCATGCACAATGCGTGGGCCAAATAATACCATAGAATGCACAATGCACCATATGCACGACTGCGTACGATAAAAGTCGTGCACTCCTTTGAATGATGCATTTATCGTTCTTGTTGGCCCCTCAACCACTTATGGACCACCTCCCAACTTGATTTGACCCTCATATCTGAGATGAATCCGAATGGGGGGTTGGTCAAGGACCAAAGGGTGCCCTAAAGGGCCCCTTGTTCACACTAAGAACCAGTTGAATATTGCCTTGAAGACATGCTATAAATGGAGGCCATGGGTTCACTATGAATTTAAGAATTTTATAGTATTTTTATGCTGCCTCAATCTTCCCTTGAGAATCCTCTTTTCTTCTCAGAGAATTCTAGCAACATTCCAATAGGCCATTCCATTCACCTCTTGAGGGAATAGGCATTGATTTCTTCATCATTTTATTTCTTTTCTACCATTGTAAGAAGAGCTCTCCATTAGGGAACTCAAGATCCCTCCCAAGGAGGAAGAGGGGACACATAAGTCCTCCTTTCTCTATCATGTTTTTCCAGCTAATCTAGTTATCCATTGGTGGCATAATCTTGGTCATTGGTTGATTGTTTTTGGTTCAAAGTTTCTTATGTATTCTAGTTTTATTTCCTTAGTTGTTTTTGGTTTGTTTAGTTGTTTATTTAATGTTCTTGGATTTTTTAACTCATTCACTAACCTCTATATTGTCTAGCAAGCCCAACTAGACATTCTAGTTCCCTTGTTTTGCTCACCCAATTGAAGAAATAGACACAACAGAAGGAAATATCACAGCGGTTGGAGTACAAGGTAAAGATTCCCTTCATGCTAGTTGAAATTCCAATAATGAATCTCATGATGATGAAATAAAGAGGAATGAATTATTTCACATAATAGGTGTATCTAAGCACACTAATATAGATACATTATTTGATTTGGGTTCCCAAGTAAAGTTGATATCTAAAGAACTTGTCAAAAATATGGGTATTGAATATAAACCACATCCAAAGCCTTATCCTCTTGGTTGGGTATGTGATAAAGAAAAACTTAATGTCACCAAGTAGTGTAGGGTCACATTTTCTATTACTTGAAAGTTGATTGATGAAATGGATTTGGATGTTGTATCACTTGATATATGTGGCATAGTGCTAGGGAGTCCCTATATTTATGATAGAAAAATAATCTTCTTTCGTCATGAGAACAAATATCACCTTACTAAGGGGGGAGTAGAATATATTGTTAGAACTCACAACATGAGGGTAAATACCACACTTGTTAGTGCAGGGAAAATGAAGAGACTCATAAACACTAATAAGATATATGTACTCATGGTCGTAAGGGAAAATGATGTGGGAACATCCGACGCCTTCCAAGGATGTGTTCCTTCTCATAAGAAATAATTAATTAATATTTTTTCTAAGTATGATGATATTTTCCAGGAACCAGATGGATTTCCTTATAAGAGGTAAATCCAACATGAAACACATCTCCAACAAGATTCTCTTATTTCTAATGTGGGCATGTACAGGATGTCATTTGTAGAGATGATAAATATCAAAAATAAGGTACAAGTCTTATTTGATCAAGGGATCATGAGGCCCAACTCATCTCCTTATGGTTCTTCAATCATTATGGTGCCAAAGAAGGATGGAACATGGCGAATGTGTGTCAATTACTGAGCCTTAAATAAAATCATGGTTAAAAGTCAATACCATATTCCTCTTATAGATGATTTACTTGATCAATTAAAGAATGTTGTTTATTTCACTAAGTTGGATTTGTGCAGTGGATACCATCATATCAGGGTTGCAGAACATGATGCATGGAAAATTGCCTTTAAAACCAAACAAGGATTGTTTTAGTGGTTAGTTATGACGTTTGGGCTTTGTAATTCTCTGGAAACCTTCATGCATGTGATGAATGATGTATTTAGGTCATTTCTAGATGATTTTGTGATTGTATATTTAGATGACATTATTATATTTAGTGGGACTTGGGATGAACATGTAAGGCATGTAAAACAAGTATTGGATACTTTGCAAAGGGAAAAGTTGTATGTAAAATTATCCACATGTGAATTTGACAAGACTGCACTTGTGTACTTAGGTCATATTATAGGAGGAGGACAATTGAAAATTGATCCTTCCAAGATTGATGTAATTTTAAATTGGCCTGAGCCCAAAAGTGTAACCGAAGTACAAAGCTTCTTAGGTGCAGTCTAGTACTGGAGGAGATTCATTTCAGACTTCTCTTTTATTGTAGCTCCTTTGCATGCCTTAACCAGTGTGAAGAACACTTTCTAGTGGGGGGGGGGAAACAACAAAAAGCCTTCAAAACTTTGAAGGAAAAGATCAATACCACACCAGTATTAGCATTTTTGAATCTTTAGTAGCCTTTCGAGATCGAGAAACATGCCAACAGATACACCATGGGTGAAATATTGATGCAATATTGTAAGCCTATATGTTACCACTCTGAAACTTTTAACCAAGTTGTTTTTAATTATCCTACATATGATAAAGAGTTGTATGCATTATCTCAAAGTGTAAATAAATGGAAGCATTACTTGTTAGGGAAGGAAACAATCATACGTACATATCATCAACCCTTATAGTATCTCCAAGAAAAAACCAATCTACAATAATCTCGACATTACATGTGGATGGGTTTTCTTCAACAATTTCATTTGGTAATCAAATACAAAAAGGGTACAAGTAACAAGGTAGTTGATATGCTTTCTAGACCTCCTATTGTTGCTTCTATTATTTTGAAGAATTCTTCTTTATCTCATGATATCTATGTGGAAAAATATGTCATCGATGAATATTTTAAAGGAGTATTTGAAAAGCTAACCCATGGTGCATAGGTAGAGAACTCTTTTTTGCAAGGAAAATTACTCTACCATCTTGGAAAGCTTTGTATTCCTACAAGTGAACGAGTCCATGTAATATGAGAAGCTCACACTTCTCTTGTGTCTGGGCATTTTGGGGTAGGAAAAACCATGGCTCATCTACATAGGTTTTGTTACTTGCATCAGATGAAAGAAATCGTAACTAAATATGTAAAGGGGTGTGTGATGTGTTCTACTTGTAAGCCCACTAATAGAAAATTGGGGGTATACTCACCACTTCATGTTCCATCCCATCCATGGGAAAGTATTTCCATGGATTTTGTAGGGGTATTACCAATGTCGAAAAGGGGTCATGACTATTTTTATGTTGTAGTGGATAGGTTCAGCAAGATGTGTATCTTGATTCCATGTAAAAAAAATATCATTGTTGAGAAGACTGCTAATCTCTTCTTTCAATATGTTTGGGTTCACTTAGGGTTACCCACATCCATTATCACAGATCAAGATAATCGATTCCTTGGGGATTTTTGGACAAGCTTGTGGAGATTGATGGACACCAAGTTGAATAGGAAAACTACTTTTCATCCACAGAATGAAAGACATACATAGGTTGTTAATCGAGCAGTGGTACTTTTGCTTCAAGGATACTGCATCAAGCATCCCAAGTTATGGGATAAAAATATACCATATGTACAACATGCTTACAATCGAGCCTTACATTCCTCCACTCAGTGTTCGCCTTTCAAGACATGTTTTGGGTATTTTCCTAAGGTCCCTTTAGACTTGATGTATAGGAGAGATGTCGATTCAAATGAAGAAATAAATGAAGAGAGGGCCTACAATTTCATTCAAGGGATCCAATAGGTACACCAAGCATTCAGGGAATAGTTGGTGAAAATTCAAGCATAGTATAAATCTCGACATGACAAACATAGGGTTGATCATCAGTTCTAGGTTGGAGACCAGGTATGGCTTCACATCAGCAAGGATAGATTGAAGGGTGAAGGAATTAAACTCAAGCCCATCCGATATGGACCCTTCACTATTTTAGATAAAAGAAATACCAATTATTTTCGTCTAGATATTCCACCTTATATGCAGATCTACTCAGTTGTAAATGTAGAAAACTTGAAACATTTTTAGCCTCCCATGATCATGGATCAGGATGAGGAAGTTTCTATACCTTCAGTTGATTATTTTTCTATTGAGTACTTGGACGATTTTAAGGAAGATATCATTCTGGACAGAAGAACAATGACTTCACATAGGCATGATGTTGATTATCTTCAAGTGGGATTAAAGGGCACACATCCAAGCAAGACAAAGTGGATTGAGAAGGAAAAAGTGAGGGAATTATTCCCTTACTTATCTGTTGATTGATGAAATATTTTGGTGGTCCAAAAATCTCTCAGTGGGAAGGCATGATCCAAAAAGGATCCAAATAAGACTAAGGATAACTCATAATTCGCATAAGAAACTTAGGAAGCTCAGAATGGCCTCAGTAGATAGAGAAAGGGAAAAAATTCAAAGTATTCAAAGCCCATTGAAATTGGCATCATCGCGAAGAGCGTGTCACAAGATTTCCAACGGCATAAACGACTCGTCAAATGGAGTTACGGATCAAAAGATATTCCTGGTCAAAGTTTTGGTCAACCTAGCCTAGTTAGCAGGGATGGGTTAGCATCCATACTGCAGACGTCAACATCAGTATGGATGATGTCACCATCTATACAATGTATGTGGAACACGCAGATGGTGACATGTGTCATGATGTCAGCATGGTGATGTGGCAGTACCAAAGGTTGCCATGTGTCACTCATTTTTGGACTTTTCTAATCAAATCTGTGGACAAATGGGAAGGTGCCACATGGAAGTCTGTACAACCACGTGGTAGATTGTAAATCCACTCGATAGATGATGTGGAAGGATGACATGGAAGAGGTGATGTGGTTGTCGATGCAATGTGGTGACATGGGCTAATGAAAGGCCGACATGTGGCCCAGTCATGGGCTGCCACATGGCAGTGGGAAAATTCCCAAGGACGCCTAGCAATCAAATTTTAAAAGGGGTATAGGGTTTGGCTGGCGCCAATCCCCAGTCCACTAAATTAATAATACAATCCTCCCCCAAATCTGGTGGGATCCGCCAAAGCCAAACCATACTCCAAAGTTAGGAGTGATCCCAAACACAAACAACAAAAGACACACACACATACACACACACACACACACACACACACACACATATATATATATACACACCCTTGTATTAAAATGGAGGTCTGCGAGCTTGACCACAGAACCTCCCCTAACCAAAGCACTTTAAATATATCTGTCAACCAATAGGCCAAACGACCTCATTGGTATATCCGCCCTCCAAATTTATTTAAGAGATGAGTTTTTCCAAAGCTCAGGGGTCAGACCAGGGGCACACGATCATATGGACGAGCATGGAAAACAAGAAATTTCCCATTAATTTATTGTAGGGGAAGGTACAGAAACTGAGATGAATTTTCTCAAGGACCTAAAAGTTCTATACTTAGATCGAGGCGTGGAGACAATCATTTTTGGGTAATTCGATGCCACAAATTTAGTGGTGTTGTTTGTTTTCTGATTTGAGAAAAGCTTCTGCAAATTAACTCCAGAATGAGGTATACTTATGTATTTTTTCAAATTATTTTGTTGAGTTAATAAAAAGTCCTACCCATTTGAGAGCATGACCCGAAGACATAATACACTAAGGCCGAACTTCGTTATCAAGTTTTTTGTGTTCATATGTGATGCATATGTCTCTTCATTATTGAGTTATTCCTTCTTTATGGTGCACTTCATTTTATTCTCATTTAATGCAATTATTTAATAAGTCACATGAATGAAAATATCATGGATCATTCATGCTCCCACCCCAATCCTGAAGGACAAGTTGGACATAGTGATACCCACAATCAAGAATATGGATTTCCTAGAAATTTGATAGGCCATTCTTCGAGGTGTACCACCTAATAATTATGTAGGATAGGAATCCATCAAATAAAATATCCATGCTAAAGGGATTTGAATATAATATCTATAAAATAAACAACATCAATAGGATCCTCGACCCCAAGACCTCCTGCATCTCCTTCAAGAATAATTATTTTTGTTGCTTTGGTTACATGGTCTCCAAGAAAATATATATTTACACAATTGAGAATGATTTTTTTGTTGAAAAGTATCCATCTGGGAAAGATAACGACACTCTGGAGAAACACATTAAGGATTTGGTGTCCCTATCAACACCATTCTTTTACAATACCATCTATGACCCGTACAAACAAGACATATTT
The DNA here is from genome assembly GCA_009831015.1 of Picea engelmannii. Lineage (NCBI taxonomy): Eukaryota > Viridiplantae > Streptophyta > Pinopsida > Pinales > Pinaceae > Picea > Picea engelmannii. The sequence continues at coordinate 442,867 of ML783118.1, read as the reverse complement.
TTTTCATGTCTATCCCTTCAGTCTTCACCATGGAACACCCACTTTTTCCTCTCATGGTATGTAGATGAATATTCTTGACTATGGTTCCCCCACTCAACTTGTTAATCCCTTGAAATGCAACACTAGGTATGTAGATGTGGTGTTAAAAATTCCCAAAGGTGTGTTATTCCCTATGTGTGGAATGAATGGTTAGGTTATGGAAGCCTGCACCAAGTTGAGGTTTTAAACCATGTGTGAAGCCACGCGATTCACATGAATCTCCTGGAGATTCTTGAGGCTACTTACTAGTGCACAATGATGGCAGACTAAATCAAATGTGAGCTAGTATCTATGACATGGTCATAGTTGCCCAAATGTCAATGCTAGATTACTAATTCCAGAGCAAGATAAAGGACCACTATTGAAGGAATCGAGAAATTTTCTAATGTTTTTTATGAGGAGTGTTTTATAAATGCTTTAGTGAGTGATGTTAGAATTGTGAAGAAGATTCTAAAGGAGTTTTCATCTTTTACCAAAATAGTAAAACATTTCCAAAGATGGTTTGGTGTGGAATACTATCAAGAGGAGATATCTCCTTTAGGGCAATAATAATGTGATTCCAGCTACCAAATCAAATTCTCACATTGAAAGTAATAATGTGATTTTCCCTTGAGAAGATGATCCAAGAAAATTTTATACACTTTCTATTTGGGGAAAATGGTAAGGTCATTTCTCTTATTCATGTTACAAAGAGTCTCCATGATGCCATAACAAAGATGGAAATTTTTTTGGAGAAGGGAAATGTTATTTCTATTTCCATTGAAGGCATCGAAAGACATTTTGAAGATGATCAGAACGATGAACATTTTTGAAAATATGCATGCAATGAATAGACACCTTCTTATCCCACACCAACTAGAATGGGGCACAAATAATCAAATCAAATTCTTTGAGATTCTATGATGGAAGATTTCCAAGAAAATATTTTGCTGAGAAGACGACTGAAATAATTGTCGAGGAAAGTATTGGATGGTTTCTCAACTAGTCTTGTTGATGACTTGGTCATCCATTGGAAGTAGCAACTACAAGTGTTGGAGAGATTGATATCGATCAAACACATGCAAATAAAATAAATTACATAAATCAACCTCCAAGAGAGACAAAATAAATCCACCCACTATGACCATAGATCAATACTTTTGGTGGACCAAAAGTTTGTTTTTGTGGGGAGGTATGATCTAGGAGGATATCCACATTTAACAAATTCAATTTGGTTCCAATTTATGCCGAGAATTATTTGCATAATGAAGATCTCGTAGAAATATTTCTGATGCAATTTGAATGGGGTCAAATGGAAGTCGTATGTGAAATATATAGCTCATTGAAGTTTTGGGGAAAAAGGCTAGAAACATAAAATAAAATTCTTAGCACATATTTTTTTCTCATGTTTTTTTCATTTTTATTGTAATACTAAACTAGTATAATGTGAGAGATACATAACATTGCAGTCATAAAATAAAATTCTTAGTACATATTATGTGCTCATGTATTTTTCATTGTTATTGTAATTGGAAACTAATATAATGTGAGAGATACGTAGCATTGTATTTTCTTGAATCCTAATCTAAGGGAAATGTTGAGATAGTCATGGGCATGGTTGATATTTTTCCTCAAGTCATCTCTTGAAATATTCCCAGGTCCTAATTTAGTGGATCTACAAAGTTATTCTCTCCTTAGAATGTTGAGTTAGTCTTCAACAATAAAGAAGTATAAAAGTACATATATGCAATTTTTCTCTTTAGAGAGAAAAGAGTATTCATAAAACTATTCGAAGAAGAATAAGAAATTAGTCTTTTTTTATAATTATTATCCCTTTATCTAAAAAGGATATTAAGCCCCTTAGTGGGATATCGATCCCCTCATTGGGAGAATTTTGAAATCCCCTTATTGGGAGAATTGTGTAAGCCCTTTGTAAAGGAGAAAACTAGCCCCGTATTGGGAAACAATTTCAACCCTTTGTAAAGGAGAGAACCAAACCCTTCCTGAGAGAATAATTCAACCATTTTTATAAAAGGAGAATCCATCTTTGAAAGATAATTAATGAAGAGGTTCATTGATTGAGAAAACCTAGAGATGTAGCCAGAGTTTGGTGAACCATTATCAATATGGTTTGCATATTGTTTTGTGTTTCTCATTTTCTTACTATTTAATTTCAGTCTTAAATGATGAATTTTAATTATTATGATGGATTTAAAGTCAGTGAAAAAAAAATAAGAAATCTGTAAAGCATATAGTAAAGGAGAAAAACTGAGTCAATTTTGTATTTCCTGGTTTCATATCATTCACTCAAGATTGCATCCCTAGAACCAAACAACCAAGAATAAATATTGGAGAGTTAAGGTCAAAGAGAAAGAGGAGACACTTACACTTGGAAACTAAGGATAAATAGTCATCCAATGACCTATTGTAGTAGTGAATTTCATCTCTAACCATGAGATAGACAAAATGTTTATACCAAAGAAATCCCTTATTTATCTCTTACCTTCCATACTATAGTGGTGGTACCTTTTCTTTGAGATTTTCCAGAGTTTTCTTGACGATGAGAGAACAATATTAAAGGGATTTGAATATTTTCGGGACAAAAAAAATAGAAACAGGGAGGTGTGATTCGAAGTGGATCCTCACCCAAAATATTTTATAATTTTTTATATAAGCATTTAATTTTTATTTCAATTTTTTTCTTTCTTTCTTGAAAAATTGAAAAGGGAAATGAACCATGCGATGGTTGACTTTCCAAAGGTATCGCATTAAAATAATGAAGGTTGTAGTGAAGGGGGGATAAAGGATAAATGGGGAAGACAATAGCAGAAATGAGAGCTCAAAGAGTGTAACCTACTTGAATATTGATGGAAAAATCAATTAAAGAGCCTATATACGATGAGATAAGGTGCGTTTGAGCCATGGCCATATAAAAAAAAATTCCGTGAGTAAAAATCCACATATGTGTATATCTCACCCCTCTGTATTTATCTCCCAAGCTTAATGAAATTCCCATAAAATGTTTTTTTCCAATGTAAAATATGTGTGTTAATGGTGAGTTTTATCATTGTGTTAATGGTTGTATGATTGTGGTAATGATTGTTACTTGTATGTTTTCTCTAGTTTTTGAAAGTAAATTCCACGTCATATCTTACCTTTGGGTCAAATTTTTAGTTGTTGGGCATTTTTTTTTGTTGGAAAAATTTACTTCTTCTTGGGTGAATTTATATCTCCCTGGGAAAATTTACTTCTGCTTGGGTGGATTTATATCTCTTTGGGTGTTTTACTTTTTCCTCGGGTGTTTTTCTCCATTTTTGAATGACTCAATCCTCCCATAGAATGTTTTTTTCTTTTTGTCCATTTTCCACTCAGCTACATGCCATGTTTTGTCTTGTTGATTGAATTCTACTCATCCAAAGGTTGCTCCTACCTCTTTCAGACATATTTTGTCTTTTTGACTAAGTTTCCACTCACCCAAAAACCATATTTCTCCCTCTAGGCTACATTTTAACTTGTTGGTTGGTGTTTTCCAACTCCTAATGAATGGTAAGACCATTTATTGACAAGGGAGAGCTGAGTGCCACCATATTCTTCAAAAAAATATAATTTTCATTTTATGGAATCTTGGAGAAGAATTGGTTAGTGAACCTTACTAACACTTTTGTAGGCCTCATCATTGTGGACATACCCTTTAAATTTCATTTGATCCTAAGTTTTTTTGTTCCTATTATGGCCAAAACAAGTATTTGGCTCCAAACTTTTCTTCTTTTTACTATTCTTGATCTTTCTCCTTTTTTCTTTTATTCTTTTTTATTCTTTTCTCTTCGTCTCTTCTTATCTTTATCCTCCTTTTATTTTCCTTTATTTTACCAAGTTATTTGAGTATTATGTTCTTAATGTTGGCAATTCGGTTTTCATTGATGTCAACCTTGATAAATATGTGAAGTATCATTGATTGATTGATTTGAGAAGCATTGTCAATATTGGACATAATGTTATGAAGGTTGGACATAATGTTATGAGGGTGACTTGAATGTCAAGAATTGTCAATATTGGACATAATGTCATGAAGGTGACTTGAATGTCAAGCATTGTCAATATTCGACATAATGTTATGAAGGTGACTTGAATATCAGTAGAAAGATAATATTGACTAATATATTGTATGAGTTTGATACACTCATCCTATATTGTATAAGGTTTAGATTGTGTCATTAACATCCATGCACAAAAGAAGAAATTGCCTAGATAAAAAGGGTAAATGGATAATACAATATGGATCCATACAAATCACAAATAAAGAAGTTAATAAGACACGGTTCATTAAAATTGATTCATAAAATATCAATTGAATAAGAGTTGAGAGATGAGATAGAATGTCTCGATGGATATATATATATATATATATATATATATATATATATATATAATGGGTTGAATGAAAGTTCATTCTATTAGGTTGGTGCATGTTTACCAATTGAGTCTTGTCATGAGGATTGAATTCCTCACATCTCAGTTGGATTTGAGATCAACAAGCTGAGTCTTGTTATGAGGGTCATATTCCTCATTTCTTAGTTGGATCTGAGAACTACAAGTTGGGTCTTGTATCAAAGATTTGGATCTCTCATATTCAATTGAAGTTATAGATAGTAAAGGATTGATTTTATTTATATTCATTCAAGTTAAATAAATAAAAGAATGATATTTTATCTACTTCATACAATTTGTTTTATACATGTTTATGAATAATTAATTGAATTGCATATATCTTATTCAGTTAATTTAGTTAATCTATGAAAGTGTGAAAAGTAGTCAAAAATTCTAGACACTGATTCACCCCCCCTCTCAATGTCAGTGTGTGTTTCAACAATTGGTATAAGAGCAGGTGCCTCCAATAGAGTTTAAACATTGGAAGGCAGATTCTGAAGAAATGTATGAGTAAATGGCTCTCTCCACAAATGAAGATCCTTTATTTGATGGAACAAACTACTCTTCATGGAGGGAAAGAATGAAAATATATTTTAAGTCAAGAGGATCTAGAGTTTGGGACTCAGTAGTAAGTAAGACTTGGTACTTAACTACCTCAATGAAAAAATACAAAACTACAAAAGAAGCAAAGAGAAACAATTCAATGGCATTAAAAGAAATCTAGAATGGACTGTCAGAACGAATCAAATAAAAGATGGGACACTACACCTATGCTAAAGTATTATGGCTCCAACTAGAAAGTTCTTATCAGATTAAAGTACAAAACATAGAAAAATAAGACAATTCCATCAAGGAAATGATATAATCCCCAATCATCAATAAAGAATACAACTCAAACAAGGAATTGATGCAATCCCCAATCATCAATAAAGAAGAGAACTAAAACAAGGAATTGATGTTATCCCCAATCATCAAAAAACAAGAAAACTCAAACAAGGAATTGATGCAATCCCTAGTCATCAATGAAGAAGACAACTACATCAAGAAATTGATGCATACCTCAATAATCATTGAAGAAAAAATATTGAATCTTTAGACTGGTGTTATAGATGAATTAGAAGATATTTGTATGAAACTAGGAAATGGTATATATATTGAAGTTCATGTGGAGGTCCTTGAAAATATCAAATACACAACTATGTGCACTCTAGAAGAGTTGGAGAAACTTCAAAAGAAAGATATGTTGCTACTACAATAGTTAGATCAATGTAACAACCATGAAGAGTAAGAACAAAACATTCATCTAGAATACAAAGAAGAAGAGATCAATAGATTAAAGACTGAAGTTGTTGATCTAACAAAATAAATGAACGAGTTGAAGGAATATGAAAAACTTAATAAATACAAAGAAGAATTAGAAGAAACAAAAGAAATGGTCGACAGTATAAATAATCAACTTGAAGAAGCTAAAGAAAATGAAGAAACCCTAAAGAGTCAATTGACTAAAAAGGAAGAATAGTGTCACACACTGGAATTGGAAATTATCAACCTCAAAAGGATTCAACTAGAAAACAATGAAGAAATAAAAAAGATTGAAGACTGAAGCTTTTGTTCTAACAAAAGAAATAGAAGAGTTGAATACATATGACAAAACCAATAAATGCACAAAAGTCTTGGATGAGACAGAATAAATAGTCATCAGTCTAAAGACTCAACTTGAATAAGCTAAGGAAATAGAAGAATACTTGAAGATCCAGTTGACTAAAAATGAATAAACATGTCATATGTTGGAATTGGAAGTTATCAACCTTAGAAAGAAGAATGAAAAGACAAAAACAATTGTCAAATTTCAGAACAACTCAACCATCCTGGATAAGATCTAGAACAATCAAAGACCAACCGATGAAAAAACTGGTGTTGGGTACAATAGTAAAGAACAAGGTGGCAAGTGGAACAACATTCACAAACATTAGAAAGGATTATCCTCCTAAAAAGGAATAAGTGCAATCACAAACAAAATAAAAACCATGAACTTTGTTAAAGGAGGAAGCTATAAAAGTAAAAAAAAATGAAACATATCAAAAGGAAAACTTCTCATGTCACAACAAACTTGAGTATGGTAACACCTTCAATGGTTATTGTTTTTCTTGTAAAAACTTTGGTCATAAAGCATTGGAATTCAAGAGTCCTGAAAAGAAAAATTCAGGAAGGTCCAATAACTTAATGAGATGTTGGAGATGAAATTATGTTGGGAAAACATCAAAGTTTTTTCATACCGTGAGATGCTACAACTATGATAAGTTTGCACACAAATCCCAAGGCTACAGGAAATCAGGAAGACAACCCATCAAAAGTAATTCATACAAGTCAGGAAGGAAATCTAATGAACTTTGGAAGAAAAGAAGAGAGGATAAATCTCAAAGGACAAATGTAGAAAAGAAAAGTTTATCAAAAAAATTTCCTTATGGAAAGATATGGAGAAGAAAATATGAACCAAAAACAAAGAAAGATGATGAAGATCTTGCACCTAAAAATGAGGAAATTAATATGAATAAACTGATGGATGAAACTCCTAATAAGGAATGTGAAATTCAAATCTTTGCATATGAAGAGGAACAAGCTCAAGGAAAAATAATTTCTAAAGAAAAAGATGAAGAAGATTATGATGCACACAAAAGTGGTGATGACGATGAACTCTCAAAAGCAAATCAGTCTGTAGAATAGTGTGATGAATAAAAACAAAGTCTAAAATAAATGGGACAAAGATAGGGGGACTATCACCTCAGGGGGATAATCACCTTAGGGGGAGCATCATCTCAGGGGGAGAAGAGAAATATTCCCTTTATTATTGTTTTCAAAGGGGGAGAGATAAAGAGTAAAACAAAGTCAACTCAACAGACTTAAAATACAGCATACATTTCACAAGGGAAGTAAGATTGTTTTACTAAGGTTTCCATCAATAACAAAGGGGGATATTTTTGGCATTTTGGTTGTCATTGATTTCAACCTTGATAAATAGGTGAAGTATCATTTATTGATTGATTTGAGAAGCATTGCCAATATTGGACATATTGTTTTGAAGGTGACTTGAATGTCAAGCATTGTCAATATTGGACATAATGTTATGAAGGTTGAACATAATGTTATGAAAGTAACTTGAATATCAGTAGAAACATAATATTGACTAATATATTGTATTAGCTTCATNGAGATCAACAAGATGAGTCTTGTTATGAGGGTTGGATTCCTCATTTCTTAGTTGGATCTGAGAACTACGAGCTAGGTCTTGTACCAGAGAGTTGGATCTCTCATATTCAGTTGAAGTTAAAGATATTAAAGGATTGATTTTATTTGTATTAATTCAAGTTAAATAAATAAAAGAATTATATTTTATCTACTTCATACAATTTGTGTTATACATGTTTATGAATAATTAATTGAACTGCATATACCTTATTCAGTGAATTTAGTTAATCTATGAAAGTGTGAAAACAATTCAAAAGTTCCAGACATTGATTCAACCCCCCCTCTCAGTGTCAATGTGTGTTTCAACACTTAACTCTCTAATTTCTCCCCAAATTTCTCTAGTTTTCCATCATATTTTTTCTTCCTCCTTTTCCTTTTATCACATTTCAAAATTGTCTTTTGCACGGTGTGTCGCGCTGCCACATTTTATTTTTGTGTAGTGTTATATCATACTAGAAAATTATTTTGGTGCCATACATCACACTATAAGAAAATATTTCCTTGCAACATCATTTTTCTTCCTCCTTTATCGCGTCTCAAAATTAGCTTCCCTTGCAGTCTATCACACTAGAAAATCATCTTGGTGCGATGCATCACACTACAAGATAATTATTTCATGTGATATGAGAAAAAATCTCTAAGTTTTCTAAAAAATCAACTAAGTCCCAACAATATTTTATTCACAACAAAAAACATTGTATCTCATGGAGATGTTTTCCATGTGATATGCATTGTATTGCAAAAATAATGTTTTCATGCGATACACACTGTATCACAAAAATTTCCCAATTTTTTCCCTAGTCATTTTTTCAAATTTTGAGTTCACGAGTGTTGTGGAACCTACCGGCACAACCCTTTGATCCAAGTTTAGCAATTAATGACGAAATTGGCCTCTGATTACCAATTTGGCCTTCCCCTACATTGGATAACCTAATACAAAATTGAAATTTGGGGGTTTTGACCCATATTTCTCATGTTGGTTGAAACTGATTTTCACCCAAATTCCATGCAGAAAATAACTATGTTTTTCTGCAGCAAACCCAAGATTTGATACCACTTGTAGAATAAGTGTTACCAACAAAAATGAAATACTCTAATACCCATTAAAATAAGATGCATACAACATGATAAAAAATTCTCATGCAACTACCAATGATTTAAATTCATAAATGCAGTCAATTTAAGCATACACAACAACATTTAATCACTCACAACATATAATACAATACAACAATAATGCACATAACTTAATAGTGAATAAACACAATGATAAGAACACTTATTTCATGAAAACATTTCACTAATTGGATGTGTACAAAGGACATTTCTCTCAACCATAGGATTTGTTGTTCCATTTCCCTCAATAGCAAGCCACCCCTAAGCTAGGCTTATGAGTCCACAAGGAATGAATGCCTCCTAAGGCTAGCTATTATCCACTCAACAACCCAAGACCCAATAATTCACAGTATGCTACTCCAACAATAATCCCAATCCACCAACTTTCTTTCCCCTCAACTTGCACAACACAAGGAATGGGATCCTCGTCTCTGTCACATAGTCCCTTAGAGTATCCCACTTCCCTCCCAGGATCCAACACATGTTGGCCATGAAATATCTCAGTTGGGGACTCCATGAATCTCAGTTGTAACAAGAATACTCATAACAACCTTCTCAAGAATCTTGAGCGATTTCTCAATAGAAATGTCACTCCTAGGCATGACACCCTGATTCTTAGCATAAAACCCAGCTTCACCAAGATTTTTTTCCATACCTTGTATGAATGCCTTCCATTCCCAACACCAAGCTTTATTTTTCTGCTCCTCTTGTTGTCCCAAAAATATGTGTTATTTTTCTACAAGAGATCCTTTTCTCCTAGGCATGTTTGACTCTCATATTTCTTAAAAAGTGGTTGTACTTATCCCATGTTGTCGTAAATAGGAGAAATGACTTTCCACACCAAGCTCTTACATGTAGGTACTCAACCCTTACTTCTTATTCAATAATTGGGCTTCGAAATATTAAAAAAGGGAAAAATAGATGTTTTTTTAAACAATTTAGAAAAGTGGTTTGGGTTATCAGGCATGTGAAATTTTCACCTTGGACCCCCTTTAGCCTCCCTCTTTTGTGGAATCATAGACCCCCAATGTGATCATCCCACTCACTCATATCGTAGTGAATGGTGCATTTTTATTTAATTAATGTGTGTGTAAATTACAATGCTAGGCTCTCCAGCCTTTGATGAGTGTAGGCTCTCCATGCCAAAACATACTAGCTCACTAGCCTATTTAGCATATGTACAATTACATTACAATTCACGAGGATTAAACTAGAATGTTACACTTATCACCACTATTCAAGAAAAACCATGCCACTTGAAAAAACATGTTGGTGATCCATACAGAGGTAGAGTTTCACTCCTGTTACATACATCTGGGTCTTGAGTTTTGGACGATTAACATGTTTCTTTAAACAAATTCTTAACCAATCAAAAATATTTTTAAATAATTAAAAACAATTTTATATCTAACTCCAATACCAATAAATAATACTCTTTATGTTTTCTAATTTTGATTCATTATATTGATTAAATAATTTAAAATCAAAATTTTCTAATTATTTTTATAAATTAATGATTATAAAATTTAATTTAATTTTAAATACTTTAAAAATTAAATTTATACTTTGTTTATACAAAGCAAAGCACTTCCCAAAAAACTTATTTTCATATTTTATTTTATTCATGTCATTTACAATTTACTCCTACATTTAATTTAATTATTAACATTTTAACTTTGATTTTTAATTATTGACATTTTAACTTTGATTATATATATAAATGTTTCATGTTTTTAGGAAAAGACATGTACATAAAGTCAAAATTCTACACCCATTCTAGAAAACACACAATGCTAGTCATTATCACTTTCCTTTGATTGTAAGTGAGATAAATTCTACACCCATTCTAAAAAACACACAATGCTAGTCATTATCACTTTGATTGTAAGTGAGATAAATTCTACACCCATTCTAGAAAACACATAATGCTAGTCATTATCACTTTCCTTTGATTGTAAGTGAGATAAATTCTACACCCATTCTAGAAAACACACAATGCTAGTCATTATCACTTTCCTTTGATTGTAAGTGAGATTGAGTGCAATTTTGACCACTTTGTGAGTTAACTAAAGTATCATGTTCATGAAATCCCAAGGCCAATCTCAACATGACAACAACTACAAATTCAAAAAATCTCATAGATTTTCATAGGTGCCAATGGGGCCTTCAAGCTTTGGCTACGAGATGGAAAGGTGGAGAATTTCAAAAGACATGTTGTAAAGTATTCAAATAAAGAATGAAATCCAAAATTGTTTGACTAGTGAAAAGTGACTTGCCATTCTCATAAAGAATGAAATCCAAAATTGTTTGACTCGTGAAAAATGATTTGCCATTTTCATTTTACCTACTGCAATATCTCTATCATTTACACGAGAAGGAATGATGTGAAGAGAGACTGCATCTTCTTCCATATAATAATGCATTAAAGTCAATGATGGTTTATCACTATACATGTACAAAGTTGTGTACGTGTATACATACATGTATACTTGTATTATTAACTTTGATTATTTGTTAGTATGATGAATTAAATAGATATGGTGAATTGTCATAAATTTTAGGAAACAGTTAAATTGTATTTATATAATTTATTTTAGTTGATTTTTTTTTACAGTGTAGGAGTTTTTAGAACGTGTCTTCTAAATTTATATGAAATGTTAAAATTAGAAGCCACAATATTATATATTAAAAAATTATAATATAATTTTAATTTAAAGTATTTTATTTTGGAAATGGATCTTCAAGCTTTAATTTCGTTGATGTTGAAGCTGCCAAAAAAACTCTCAAGTTCTCAAAACCATTATCAACCAATTGAGAATGTTTTGTACTCATTCCCAAATTCCTAAAAAAAAATAAAAACCAATTTCAAAGATGCAAAACCATTATCAACCAATTGAGAATGTTTTGTACTCATTCCCAAATTCCTAAAAAAAAATAAAAACCAATTTCAAAGATGCTGGAAACCGGTTTCAAAGTCACTAAAGATATCGAATATATCGACATTCCATGTGATAAGAAAGAAGGAAAACTATAAAAAGGAAAGTTGACTTAAACTCAGGAAATCTTTGGTTGAAAGCCTTATTGTAGTTGGTTCGAGAGCCTTGAAGTTTCAAGGCAAGAAGCATGCAAATGAGTATGAAGTATATGTGGTGGGAAAATTTGGACTTTTATTTTATATTATATATATTTATATAAAGCACCTTATATTCTTGTTTTACTTTATATTATATGATCATGAATATAAAATATGTGTAGATATAGTGAGACAAACCAGTATACATAATTGCATATGAATAAGGAATTTAGCAACATAGTTACACTTCTCAAACGTATTATATTAAAAGGCGAGTACTTTTCAAATTGGATTGGAACAGTTAGTCGAGGCTATGTGTGTGCATACCAACACTCTTTCGGGTTATCAAATTGGGTTGTTGTCTGGAAGAAGGCCAATCGGCTTTCTCAATTCTCACACCAAATCTGGATTCAAATCCACTAGAGATGAGTGGAAGAAAGAAACACGTGTCAATTATTTGCAATTTGCAAATATTTTCATTTCTTCGTATGATAATGATGTGCATGAATGCATTCTGCTAGCTAGCTTAAGTGTAGGCTTTCTACTATAATATAACCTTTTCTTCTTGCAAAACATAAATGAACTTGTACAATGGAAGAGAAATTAATTAAAGTTAATTATAAGTGTACACATGAAGTATAACACTAGCAACTTATGTATGAAAATGCATGTAAGAAAGAATTGTTTATAAAATTATAAGTATTTTCATGATAACACTATTATAATTGAAGCATGGTAAAGTATAGGAATGAATACGCTAAGGTTAAGATGATATACTATTGTAAAATAATAAATAATAATATAATAAATACATAATTGAAAAAAATGTGAATAATATAAAAAAGTAATGAGACTTATAATAATGTTGAGTGTAATTGATGATCATAATTATAATATAATAAAAAGATTAATTAAATAAAACAAGGATATATAATAATAAAATAATAAAATGTAAATTTATCTTTTTCATTTAGGTTTAATTTTTGTAAGTGGCATATAGAGTTTTTAATGAGTATATTGTTGTAATGGCTTCGAGCCTTCTGATGAAAAAACTTAAAGATTATATTAAATATGGTTTACCTTGGGTACCATCTTCATAATAAAAATAAAACATAGACAGATAATAAAAAAAAAATAATGACAAGAAGTAATTAAAATAAGATACAAAAGAAAAGAGATGGCTATGAAGAAATTGCAAATAAATAACAATGGATAATAATTGAAACGTAAAAGGAAAAAATTTGGGAACTCGACCTAGGGTTTTTGTGAACGATTGAACTCACCTGCAACATTTTGAATTGAAAAGGCTAGAAGGGGGAGCTCAACTCCCTCCTACAACAAGGCACTCTCTCACGGTAATCGCCAGCCACACAATTGCAACTCCATGGGGTCAGAGAAACGCAAATATGCAACATCGAATGACAGAGTGGAAGGAGCAGGGAACAAACTAATGAAAAACAACAAGATAACAAGAAAGATATCGAATCATGATAGAAAGATCAAGCAGGGTGCAGGAAGATGCATCCCCAAGACTGACGAGGTTCCATAATACGATATCAGATCTACCAAAGTAGGAAAACACATTCCATTCATGCATTATCATGTTGTAATAGGCAATTTTATGGGCATCTGGCCCTTAGAAAAGGAATTAGAATGGTGGATCCAAACCCGATGGAAGACAAAGGGAGAGATAGAGCTCAAGTTGGGTTTGAAGGGATTCTTCATAGCCATTTTTACTAGCATCGAAGATAAATATTACATGTTCGAAAATGGGCCTTACTTCTTTAACTCAACAGGTCTTTACCTGTGCCTATGGTCTGAACAATTCAGACCAGAAAAGGAAGATTTCATGTTTGTTCCAATCTGGGTAAGGATTTAATCTCTTCTAAACAATTTATGGGAAGAGGAATTCATGGAGGGAATAGATAATTCCCTCATGACCTTTGTCAAAACTTATGAGATAAAAAAATAAAGATTGGTACACCTCATATGTTGGGATATGCACTTACATCAATGTCTACAAAGCACTCTCGACGGTTGTATGTCTACGCTATCAAGACACAGAATGGATTCAAACCTTAGAATACGAGCACATACATTTATGCTATAGAAAATGTCATGAACACATACAGTTATTCAGATATTGTCCTCTTAATTGACCCACAACTCCTACGAAGAACAACTAATCCACGTACAAGAAAGGATAAGTTCCATCTAGGAGGCAAAACTCAAGAAGGAAACAAACCTAGCCTTCTCAGTTAGAGATCCCCACCAACAAAGAATTTGAGACCCTCAAGGAGTTCCCATAAGAACCAAAACAAGGAAAAAACTCATCATAAGAAGTTCATCCACCTCGGGAAGTAAATCAAAACGTGGAGGAGAATTAGGAGGAACAGACCAATCACCGCAAATTCATAGAGCAAACCAGTGAGGAAATCAAATATCTAGACACAAAAATGCAACATGGGGGAGATAACAAAGATCATTCAGATGATGGTTTGCTCTATTCATTAAAAAAAATTGTGAGCACTGAGAAGTTATCTTGGTGTAGAGGATCCATGGGCATTGCTACCTTGGATTATTGACTATGTAACCCTGTAACCCCCTGTATGAAAAGAAAACAACAAGTGGGAGAATGTTGGGTATGTGTTATATTATTTGCATGAGTAGTAGTGTTTGTGTTGCGTTGGGTGCACAGGGGGGCTGCTAGGCCCCCCCTTGGGGGGTGCAGGGGCAGCGCCCTTGAGAATAATTTTTTCCTTGGGAAACATGTCGCATTTTTGCCTTGTTTTTCATGTTTCCTCAATTTTCGTGTCCATTTTTAGGTGGTTTTTCGGCACATGGTTTTTTGCCGATGGTTTTCTATTTCTGGTTAAGGAATTAGGTTTGTTGACTAATACAGGTCATGGGGTTAGGGTTTTGTATGTCGTTGGCTCCTATATGTACATTTACCTCCATGGGGAAGACCTCCCAGTCACCCACCAATAATTTGTTGATGAAACAATGCTTACGGGTATCCCCATAGTTCATGAGGCTAAGGCAATAAAGTAAGTTCTATCAGACTTCATGGAGGATTCAAGAACAACCATAAATCAAAGTAATACTTAGCTCTTTTTTTCAATACTCATATTTCCATTTAGAAAAACACCTCTCATATTCTAGGCTATCAATGTAGCACCTTTCCCTCTAAATATCTCGGTGCTCCTCTTAGTGAAAATTCCCTCAGAAACACTACCTCAAAATATATGCTTACCAGAATCGAAAAAATTGGCAAATTGGACCTATCACTCTCTAAATCTTCCAAGCCGCTTGGTTCTCTTAAAATATATGCTTCAAGATATGCCTCACTATCTCTTCTTGGCCTTGCCGCCCCAAAATCAATAATCAATTCTTTTTGCAACCTACAATGTTCATTTTTATGGGGAGGTACCAAAAAGGGAAAAAGAATGGTCGATGGTTAGCTAGGATAAATGATGTCACCCAAATATAGAAGGAGGACTTAGCTTATGAGAACCTGAAACCATTAGATTTTTTCTGGGGGGGGGGGAATATGGTGGTGTTAGTTTCAAAGCAAAGATGAACTACGGGGGAATATCTAGAAACAAAATAATTGTCCTCATATCGTGGACCATAATCTAATAAGGCTCCATGGAAACAAAAATGGCTCCAATATTTTGAACACTATATGGAAAAACAAAAGCACAATTCACCAGCATTATTTCTAGGAGGTTCATGAGGGACATCTATTTTGGGATGATGCCTAGAAATAACTTCAAGCTTGGGGAACTTAGGAAGCTCTCCAACCTCTCAAAAACACCATGAATACTCAAGGGAAAATATGGATGTGGAAATATTGGGGGATTGATTATACATACATCCAATGGAGAGCTTGAACTTCTATAAAACAATGGACTCTAGTCGATCACCAAAAATAGTGTGATAAGTTATGGCAGAAGCTCAAAAATAAAAAAAATAAAAAAATCAAAAATCATGATAGTCTTGATAAGCTAAGATGGGGCCACACATCCAAAGGGAGCTTCAAAATTAAAGAATCCTACACTATTCTAAAAAATAAAGAATCCTCCACCTCCTTTCATACCTAGAAGCAAATTTGGCAGTGAAAAATGTGGGCCAAAGTCTCTCTTTTCCTCTAGCTCCTGATAAAAAAAAAAATCTCGAGTTGGGAAAAACTACAAATATGAGGATTCATTGGGTTTGCAATATTCCCTCTTTTCCATCAAGAAGGAGAGACTTCAGAACATCTCCTTAACACATGTCAATTTTCATCAAGAATGTGGTATTTGGGAGAAGCCACCTTCTAAAAATATGCTCGCACAATAGCCAACCTTTCTGAAACGATTGTACATTCGAACCAAATTGACTTCCCTATTCCAATTTTGTCACATGCCTAGAAATTTCTAACATGATTTCTTCTTTGGGAAATATGTAAAGAAAGGAACCAGAGAATATTCAAAAGGACAAATCAAGAAACAAATAACATCTGGACTCAAATTCAAAAAGACATAAGAGAAATGGTTCTAACAGAAAAATGGATCGACCAAGACTAGCATTGTTCCACCTCTAAATCCATCATCATCAACTTCATAGTCATTAATAAAAAAATTTAACAATACTTCTCTAACACTCTCCAACCTAGTACCTCATCCCCATTGTCTTGGTCTCCTCCCCCAACGAGCTTCATCAAACTCAAATTTGATGGCACTTCCAAAGGAGATCTAGGTTTAGTAAGCTTAGGGGGTGTTTTATGAAATTGGGACAATACCATTCTCAGAATCTTTGCAGAAGGAATGGGAGTAGCCACAAACAACTATGATGAACTTCCTTCTCTAGAAAAATGATTATTAATTTCCATCTGAGAAAATTATAGAAAAATTATAGTAAAAGGTGACTCCCTCATTATCATAAGAATGCTCCAGAACGTGCTTCATGGTCTACCAATCAACAAGGTTTCCTTTTGATGGAAAATGGAGGGAGGCATTGATTGTATTCAATATTTCATTCCTCTCATAGAAGTTACAATCCCCTCCCATTTCCATCAATCAACCAATAAATTAGAGAACATGATGGCGAATGAAGGTGTCGCCAATTAACAAAGCAACATTGACCATCAATGGAATCTGCACGATACCTCTTCCTTGAAGATATATTGAAACACTTTGGCCTCGACTGACCTTATACCCATGATTCAGGTGACAAATCATATCCATTCAAGGACTATCGGGCCCATAGGATCCACGAGAAGTCTCGACACAGGTTCCCAAGTGCCACGCAAAAGCACCCAACCCCCATCCCATGCAAATAATTAAATTGGTTTTATGGCCCTTAATTAGGGTCAAGATAGCCATCATGAAGGATACTACTTACAATTATTGCATCCATATCTGGGAATATTTGATCATCAGGGACAAGCCTCCTCATTTGTTTTCCTCAACTCACCATACTCGCATGACATTGCAATTGATGTCCATTCACATACACCACCAAATCCACTATGAGTGTGAGCTAGATGGAGATTCAAGGTTCATTATTGGAAGGTGTACGAGAAATCCATAAGAGTGAAAGATGGAAGGCTTAGTTGATCGAGATAAGTATTTTATCCAATGATTTGTCTGTGGCTCCATAAACCATTGTAGCCACTGGAAAAACTATCGAAGCATCCTCATATTTTTCCTTCGTTCACCTCGAAAACAAGGATTGCACGTAGGCTTTAGTTGGGCTCAATGGACAAGTCCAAAGTATTTTTCATTAGTATGTATAGCTATAGCAAGAAGGATGCAAATCCTTAGACAATAGATAATGTTTTGGATAGTTCTTGTATAAAGTTTCACAATCCATTTGTTGGTATATTTTTGGTAGTAGGCTTGAAGAAGGAAATATTCTACTGTTGGGATGGTTTCCCAAGTGGCAGACCAATATCAGAACATATGTAAATTTTTCCCCTCTTATATTAATATAGAATAGCTAGCTTACAAAAAAATAAATTGAAATGTAAACTAAAAAGTGTTAAATAAGAGGAAAATATGGTAGCAATAAATAGAGAATAAAGTATATCAATGGGATGTGTACCAAAATTTAAAGAGTTTGAAGATAAAGGATAAAGCAATGATATTTATAAGATACAAAAATATAGAATTCAATAGTATAAAAAAAAGGAGGGGCCAAAATATAATGAAAACTAAAAGATAAGCATGCAATAAGAGGGTCTATGTTGTGAATCAAGAACTTATGTTCAAAAGGATAATGAAATTTTGTGATGATATGTTTTATTATATCGTGGTTTATGGTGTGGTATTTAGACTAGTTGTTATTGGTCAACTTGATATTGACCTGACTTCTGTTCATTTATGCATCGATTTGTGAAGTCAATTTTTGTTCATTGTTAGGAAATTATGGCCTCGTAAAGAAAGATGGTAGATTATTTTTCTTAGAGTTAGGAATTTTAGTAGGCTCCTAATTGGTTGGGAGGATAATTTTGTTCCACTCTAGGAAAGCGATGAAGAAAGCTTTGGAGGCATTTTCCTAATATTGACTATACTACATCACAATTGATCAAATTCAAACCAAAGAAGAGGTATTTTCCTTTCTATTTTATTATATTTTTGTTTATGTTTAAATGCTAAAGTCGAAGTATGATGTTACTAATTTTTTACTTAAATTCATAATAGAAAAATTAATTTGAACTCGAAATATTTATTATCTTGTAAATGTATAAGAGTTATGATTATTTTATATGTTATTTCAATAGCAATAAGATTATACAGAAAAGTTAAAATAGATATATTCAAACAAGGAAATAGTAAATAGATTATTTCATATCACCCTTCTCATGGTTGAAAACGCAGGGAGAGATGCTAGAAAGAGCCATACATCCAAGGAACTATTTGGCATGTGTTTGTAGACGAGGATCTTGAGAGATCCCTCCATGCAATAGACAAGAAACAACACCAAATTCCAATGATGGATTATGCATAATATCACAACCTCTGCGTAATATTCCTTCATGCCATACCTTGATATTTCTATCTTATTCACATCTACCATTGTCCCATCTTCAAACATGCCCTCATACAATGTATAAAATCTCCTGAATCTAAGAACTTTACCAAAACCATTTGTGAGTGTCCAAATTTTCTTGAATGCAAATTTATTTTCCATCCCATCTGGAATATTATACATAAATCCACTTGAGTGTTCTATCTCCAAATTACTTGATTTTGGATTTAACCTTATGTAAGCTTTGAAAGGACAGTAGAAAATTAAAACCACTGCAGTGGAAAGCACCATGATTTCGATCGCAAGAACCACTTTGTAAGAATACTTTATTATATCATTTGAAACCTTTGCATTCCTGATTATATCATTTCTTTACACTTTGATGAAAACAAATTCTCTCTCATTCAAGGTTTTTGCAAGTGTCTCAACCTAAGATGAAATGTTGAAGTAGGATTTGGATTTGTTCTCATAGAACAAAGCTATGTATGAAAAATTGTTTAAGTAGTAGTCTAAACATGTTACCATTATAGACATATTAAGAGGAACAATGTACTGGTTACAATAGTATTATGTTCCTACAAGAGAAAACATCTTCCAACTTCCATTAATGAGGGTGCAACTACATCTTTGAGATAATTCACATCCTAATCAATTCAAATTGGATTCACTATATATGTTATGTGAACCATTGTTGGGACATTTACATTTTTTATTCCCTTTAGATAAAACTTGATAGTTGTCACAAGAGCTCGACAATTGGCATTTACTCATCACTTCATACAATAGTTGGAAGGGATCTTCAAGTCCAATTGCATATACTCTAAGAGTTCCATTGTAATCCACCCTTATATAGATGGCATCTGACAATTAATTTAGGAGGGATTTGAAAACACATAAGAGGTAATAATGTGGAGTGAAAGATAAAATTTTCCACATATTTGTATGCATTAATGTAATGTACCCACCTTCTAAAATGAAAAAATTAAAACTCCCCATACATATAAAATAAATCAAGGGGTAGCAAGCCTATAAAAATTAAAGAGAAACAACATGTCAATTTACTCATGGAACTCACATCATAATAAAAACCATGAATGCATGCACACTGAGAAGACATAACAACATTCAAATTAACATTTACACAATGGAATAATCATATTAAAACAACACAAACTTGTTTGTCTATAAAAATATACAATTGGTTGTGTATGAATGATGTTCCTCCTAGCCATATGCACGTTGTTCATTTTCTATCAACAACAATCCACCCCCGAGTTGAGTCTATGAGTCGACAAAGAGGTTTGGTCCTCTTGAATTTCCACTCTCCACACTCAACAGCCCAAAACCCAAGCTCTACTCCCATAACAGTTCCAGTCCAGAAGCTCTCTTCCCCACAACCTGCACAAACCAAGGAATGTAGCCCCTTAATTTCTATTAGCCCATTGGGATATACCATCCATTTATCATTGATTCCAGTACACCCGATTGGCCAATAATATCATAGTTGGGGACTCTAGTAATTCTCATTTTTTCTAGGAGTGTTCACAACAAACTTCATAAGATTGTTGAGCCATTTCTTCAACTGGAAACACACTACAGGATTATAACCCATTTTTACTGGAACATAGGCCACATTTCCATCATAAAATTATCCTAATAATTGCTTAATTCAAGAAAAACATGGATGGTTCTCTTCCCAATACTCAATTCTTCTCTTGCTTCCCAAAAACCCGCATATAAAATGTCCTCTTTTTCCTTACAAAATTCATTATTCTCCCTTTCTTGCTTGACTCTCACTCTTCCCGGAAATAATGATTACGATAAACCCATTCTTTCATAACTGATTGGGATAACTCCTCACCCAACTCTTTCATGAATTCAATTATTGGCTTTTGGGGACACTCAATAGAAAAATAGAAGGTTTATACACAATGATAATAAAATTCAGGAATGTGGGTTTGGATTAATACCCATGAATAAAACCCTCTTTATTCCCCTTTATAGTGGCATCATATCCCCCCATCGTTAATATTACTATCGTATTGCATCTAGAGACCATATTAATCAATATGCGTTATTTTCCCCAAACATACTGGCTCACCATCCTACATGATAATTACACAATTACATTATAATTTGTGGGAATTAAAATTGGGGATGTTACAACTGTTCTATGTGGATTTTATAAACTTCAATATGAGACTTGAGCCTGGCCATGAAAGAGACAGATTGAAGGAAATACTTTAGTAGTTTTGGCTCAATTCAAGTGTGCTCTCATTGTATAGCATAATTACCAAATTCAGTCAAATTGGGACGAAGAATTTGAAAATTTAAAATTTTGGTTTGGTTTAGTCATTTATACACCAAATTCAGATTCTATAGGGTCTAAGAATCATTGACCATATTTTCTATGGAAAAAATTGTTATAATTCACAAAAAAATGTTGTAATTAGTTTGTTAAAAACCCTTCTTTTGGATGATGGTGGTCGGAGATTGACTTCCTTCTTTATAATGGTGTCTTCCTTCCTTTTCAAGAATAAATTGAAATCTCCCAACTCCTATTTCTCTATCTCCATTCTCATTTGGCATTGGTGTGATATTGGATTATTAGGTTCCACTACAAAAATACAAGCAGTGGTGTGGGATTTGATTACTAGGTTCCACTTCCAATGGTCCACTACAAAAAGGTTAGATTGTTGTATTAGTATCCCCTTCATATTGTAAAGCATGAGCATTAGTTGGTTCATCAAATAAGGATGGTTTATTTTTAAGGATTATGGCATCGATATCATTTGTGAAAGTTTCGTGATAGATGACCTTCATTGAATGCATAATTTCTAAGAGTTATATTCAAAAAATGTATGTAGTCATATTCAAAAGCACAAAATGTATACAATCATGGATAAATAGTAAGGTACTTCTTGTTTATATCAATATAATTGATAAATAAAAGAAGAGGGCCTTTTTGGTTATGGGGTCGGGGATAAATAGTTTAGCAAGTCATCCTCCATTTTCCCAAGAGAGAAGGTTATGGAATAAATGCATGGGCCCTCATTATTGACCCACCTTTTAGCGAGGGTTATGGAATAAATGGGGAAAGTTTGACTATTTAATAGCCCTTAGATTAACTACTACCGTACAAAATGTTTCAAAATAACAAAGAAAAATTATATTCTTCTAATGTAGAAGAGAAACTAGACTAGCCACTTATAAATTCTCTTGCAGGGGAGTGTACAAAATCTCAAACTTTAACTCAGATGTCAAAAATATTTGAAACAAGAAATGGTGCAATTAGAATGATGTTCAATGCTAAGATACCTTTTCTTATCAAAATAGTTGACAAACACTTGTT
Organism: Picea engelmannii; assembly: GCA_009831015.1. Taxonomy (NCBI): domain Eukaryota; kingdom Viridiplantae; phylum Streptophyta; class Pinopsida; order Pinales; family Pinaceae; genus Picea; species Picea engelmannii. The sequence goes on along the minus strand of ML783118.1, from coordinate 420,620 downwards.
TACAACTAGGAAGTTTGCATCAATAACTCATAACATGAATATGAACAAAATTTCTACCAAATTAACAATATAAAATGTCTCAAATTGTAAACATAATATAACTGGTATCATTTTTTTAAGTTGAGTCAAAGCAGGGATAGGAATATTTTAGGTGGTAGTGATTTAAATTTTATATGAAAACTATAGCTGTCTCCATTGTCCTTTTTTTCCCTGGGATCATTCTCTTCCTTAGTCTGAGAATAAATAGAAGAAAGCAGTCCAGCTAAGGGAAAGGAGTTGAAATAGAGGAAAAAAATATAACATACTTATCTATTTAATCTCTCATCTGAATATTTAGTATTTAATCTCTCATATCAACTTTATTTGTTCTTGATGATGGGTAGAGTGTCCACTTGAATCTTTGGACATTTCAATACTTTATACATAGTTTATTTTTATAAATCTCAAGAAACATAATGTATACCTTTCATAAAATAGTTTATTCTCCTAGAATAATCATAGTGAAGGAGGTCTCAAAGGATGAAGATAAGATTTCCTCTACACGGTGAGGAATCTACATAAATAGAAACTAATATTACATTTGAATCTCACACTTTGTTTAGTTTAGGATCATGCCAATTACATGTTTTGTTACTCATTTAAAAGAATTCTTAGCCGCACAAAATCCCTTTTTCCTCTAGATTTCAATTTCAAGTTGATTATATCTAACTAGTCGATTTCATATTACTATTTGAGAGGGTCAAAGAAACAAACATACATAGATTTCATATTATAATATAATATGAAAGGGTCATATATATAAACATATATAATTTTTTAATAGTATGTTGAGAAACATATATAATCAAAAGTCGATTTCATATTACTATTTGAGAGGGTCAAAGAAACAAACATACATAGATTTCATATTATAATATGAAAGGGTCATATATATAAACATAAATAATTTTTTAATAGTATGTTAAGAAACATATATAATCAAACAAAGGTTCAAGAATATAAACATATATTACCGTGAGATTATGGTAGAATTTAAAAAATGGTATACATTAAATTGAAATGAGCCCATTTTTATCAAAACAGTTGGAAGCTACTTATTGAAAACCACAAAATTTTCATCCACAACTCATCACATAAATAAAAATGGCATATCTATCCAATTAGAACTAGAAAATGTCTCAAACTATATACATAATATCACAAATATCATTTGTTTATATTGAATCAGGGTAGGGTTAGGAATATTTTAGTTGGCAATGATTTAAAGTTTATATGACAATTGTTGCTATCTCCATTGTCATTGTAATCCTTAGGCTCATTTCTCGTCCTCTATATAAGAAAAAATAGAATAAAATAGTCCAACTAAGGGCAAGGAAATGAACACGGAGGAAACATAGATAAATATACTTCAAAATTTAGCACTAAGAATAAAATGAATATAGAAGAATTTTTTTTTTATATATATAAAGGTTTCAAGAATCCCCTATCAACTCAAATAGGCTTCTTTAGTTTTTTTTTTGCTACAATTTTGGGAATCCAAACATATGCATGATTGTTGAAAGCGTCGATGAAGGTATTATTGATTTTCAACCAAAGTATCCTGTAATCTAATCCAACCAAGAAACTTTTAAACTTATAAACATTGAATTATCTATTTTAGCTTCACAAAGAATACCTTGATTTTATTCGAGAAACTTTTAAGCTTATAAACATTGAATTATCTATTTTAGCTTCACAAAGAATACCTTGATTTTATCCCACTCACATATAACATTAGAATTAGTATTATGTGTACTATCTCCTTCATATCCTGTAAAGTTTGACAAAAATTGTTTTAAAAAATATGTGCAAATATTTTTCAATAATAAATTTGAATGGATGTTTTTGTTCTTCTTGTCAACAAGAGACTTTGAGACCCTATAGAGAAAGATAATGGTACTTGCATATGAACTTCCTGAGAAAGATAATGGCACTTGCATATGAACTTCCTGAATGGTAATACTTTCAAATATGAGTTGAAGGAAAAAATTATTGCAAGGTATTCCATAATACTTGTGGGACATCAGTGATTCAAGAAAGAGATCATTTTCTTGGTATTGTTGGTGGAGATAGTGGAGGAATGATGACATGTAATGAAAATTTTCCAAATGTGAGGGAAGTTTTATGTGAATAAATCAATTCTCATAAGAAAGGAAAGATACTCCAAAAATAAATTAAAAGAAATAAAAATTGAATACAATATACACTCATAGGAAGAGAAAATGTTATCAATTCAACACCAATTCCCCCTCATAATTCATGGCATATACAACATCCTCTATTCCATATGGATCGCAAAGAGAACCTAATTTACTATATGTTGATCCAAAAAAAAAAACATTGAAGAAAGCTTGGAAGCCATTGGAGAGAAATTGATATGTAAACTAACATGGATATTCCACTGGAACAATTCATCACAACAGATCTTACAATATTCTGAAATATTAGATTATGTAATTTATTTCCTTAGATACCAAATTAATTATTACTAGCTTATTGCTTGGATTTATGAAAATAAGTGAATAAGAAAATGAAAAATGGGTAAATATACACACCATCCACACAAATTGATCTGTAAATTTTCATGGATATTCCAATAGAACAGTTCAATACAACATATCCAATAAAATAATGAAATCTTTAATGTGAAGATTAATTTTTCCTTTAGATCTCAGATTCTTTAATTATTGTTTTTTCTATTTAAAATGTATGAAATAAATGAAAGGTGAAAAACGAGAACAAAAGTAAAACTCAAGATATGACCTAGGAAAACTAATATGGGAGAAAACCCATCTAGAAGGTTATGCCACTCTGCTACCTTTTCTTCAAATGCAATTACAAAGAAATATGCACTCTCAATGGAGTTTCCTTTGACATTGTGGCCTATATGGATGTTAAAAAATCTTTCCTCCTTTGTTATGCTTGCATAATAACATTCTCATATGTTTTTCTTAGCTATGGATCAAGATACAATACAAAAGTATGGAATTCCTTCTGCTCCTAGAAATTTGGTTTTTAACATAGCTTGATAGTCGTCTAGGGTTAGGGTATTGACTTTGTCAACCATCAATTAGTGATAAGGTTTGGACCTTATATAATTTTATATAAAATCCACTATGTGGCTATCCCCATAGGTTTACGTAATGAGGGTTGACATGGCATCCACTCACACCATGCTGATCAATATGGTACGTCAACTTGTGAGAGGAATAATTTTCAGATACAAAATCCTATTGAGGCGATGTTTTCAACACTGGAAAGGTATCAGTGTATAAAATATAGTAGGATAATCAATAGTAAGGTTTGGACCATAAAGAAGTTTTGTTTGATGCCTCAAAATGGCTCCAAAATATTTCAGACAGTTTTTTGGACCCAAATTTCCAAATTGGGACTAGTTGTTAAAATGGCTTTGGAAGATGATTCCTCCAATGTTTTTCACCCATAAAGCATAGATATAGATGAAAAATAATATAATGATATAATATGGATCATACCTCCCCATTTAGTAAGTATTGTTTTGGAATACTGAGACGGGGGGGGGCGTGAATCAGTATGAGCATTTTGATTACTTTTAACCTCAATATGTATTTTTTAACTTTATGAGTAGTTCATCAATAACATTCAAAACATCATGTGTGGCATAAATAAATAACGAACAATGAGAAACCAAATAAGTAAAAAGTACACCAGAGTTTTACGTGGAAACCCAATGCAAGAGAAAACCACATAATGCTTTTCTTATATGTCAGAAAAAATGCATTCATAGGAAGAACCAACTTCCTTGTTTTTCAACTACAACTGGAAGGAGGCTACAACCCCCTAATTTCTCAGGATCTAGCTTGAAGGAAGCTACAACTCCCTTAGTTTTCCGGCACAAACTAGAAGGAGGAGACAACTCCCTTTCCTTTCCTCGTCCCGCATCCCTGAAATATAAATGGAGACCAATTGTCACTACCAAAAACTTTGTCAATCCCATCACTGTAATGTCATCAACCAATTAGATCTGGTCACATAAATCAAATGTCAAGATCACAACAAACGACTCTCAACCATATCAACAAATTCCTCAAACAAATACCCTATGATATTCCTCAACCATGTACCATAAGATATTCCATAACCATGTACTAAAAAAGTACCAAAACTATGAATATGTGCATCAAGAATAAACCATAATCTCCAAAATATCACCAAGCGATGTCAAAAATATGAGCCATAACATTACCAATATATAACCCTAAAAACCTACATAATGACATACCTATTAACATGTGAGAACCCTGCTGCATAATCATACCTTGCTGCAACCTGGAACATGCATCCCCTTTACTTTACCTCATCCTTGCTATCTCATATTCACCAATAGATCAAGTGTTCACTAGATAGATATTCAATGAACTTGAGTGTGAGAATGAGAGACTCTTGATGTGTATTTATACTCTTCCATTTAACTTCTTTTCAACAACTTTACTCTTAATTAATTTCTTGTTGTAACCACTTTACCCTTAATTAATTTCTTGTTACAACCATTTTACCCTTTTTCCTAATTTTAAGGTAATAACTCTTTAACCCTTTTTCCTAATTTTAGGGTCATAACTATTTTACCTTTTTTTTCTAATTTTAGGGTCATAACAGTTTACCCTTTTTGTTAATTTTTGGGTCATAATTGTTTTACCCTTTTTTCTCATTTTAGGGTTGTAGCATACCCCAACCTCACATAGGCCGGGGACATGCCACTCCTCCTCAGACGCTTTACTTAGCTCTGAAACCATCTTTGTAACATTCCCAGTCTTTAACAGGCCAGACCATGCTACTCCTGAACACTCTTTCATGCTCAAATACACATTTGTAACATCCCCGACCATTCATGCTGGGCAACGCTACACCGGAGAACACATCCATTCTCTATGTGAAACATACTGTAACATACTTATCATCCTAACTAAGTTTTGTCTCGTATAATTTTCTAACTGCATGCAATTAAAACATATGCGCACATAGAACTCTTGTAGAAGCTTAATATATATAAAACATGAATAGTCAAATATGCTATGTAAATTCATGGATTCACATTGAAAATAATTAAACGTATACATGCAATACCCATAATCATACAGATAGTTGTAATCACGCATAGGATAAACCCATAAAAAAAACACGTGAATAACAATGCAACATGTAAATTAATCACACAATTGACACTTATCTTTGTGAGAATATCACCAATTGCGTGCATGCCTTCCACGAACCTCCCAGCCTTAGAACACATTGTTCATCACTCTCAATAGTGATTCACCCCCAAGATGGGACTAAACGCCACCCGGGTAAAGGATTCCTAACCAGGCTAAAGGCTCATGAACAATAGGAAAGGCTATGTCTTAGGTGCTCACTCAACTAACAACCTATAGTCCCTCTTTCCTCACATGCATGTCCCACCCAAGGAAGTGTGCCCCTTCTCTACTCAACAGTCCCTCGGCTGCCCCACTTCCCTTCCAGGGCTTCAGCAACAGGTCAGATAGGAAGTCTCAGAGCCCTGCAGTTGTAGTTCAACACCTTTGGAAATCAATCCCCATAAAATCTCTACCCAGAGAAATGCTCACGGGCTTGAAAAAAAGCCTCTTCAATATCCCACGGGCCTGACAACCCACTTCTTCAATCCCACTCCCAAGCTAACAATTACCCAACAAAAGGCTTCGGATACAGGTTCAGGTAAAGCCATGAAGATACAATGGATTGTTCAATGGCTGCAATATTCATGGATGATTGACTGTATATCTCAGTGACAGATGAATCAAGGAAAGATGATGGTCTAAATGATGGAGATTCCCTCGAAATGAACTAAGTCCAACAATATGTATGCATTCCCCCAACTTGACACTTGTCATGTTGGAAGATACTTTGGCCCACTTGTCTCCAACTTTAGAACTTAGGATAACGTAATTATCCATACTTTATGATTTAAGAAATATTAATATAATATTCCTTAAATTAGCCCCTTCCCTTTCCCTAACTAGTGGAGTTTAGTCCCCCATATCTTTTATTGTGGTCGGTCTGCACATAGCGATGCATTTTATATTAAATATGAGATATGTACAAAAATAGGTACACTGGCCTTTAAAATCTAGGCTCTCTGCCCTAATAAAAACATAATCATCCTAGCTTATAATATTGGCTCACTAGACTATAAAACATATCATATACACAAGGCTCCATGGCCTCTACATCGCGCACACTTAAGATGTTGCACGCGGTATCCAGGAATGTGCACACTTCTTCATTTTACTGTGCAGTACATGTGCGCACTATGCCATGAAATGTGCACACCAAAATGATATCAACTCAGCTCACCAACTTATGTACATTTGTATTTATAGTTGCAATTGGGCTCAACCTTAGGGATATTACAAGGGTCATACATGTTTTACCATTTTTCTTAATTTTAGGGTCAACCTGTACTTTCTTGTTGCAACTACTTTACCCATAATTAGTAAACTGGTAATTTCTTTATTACCCATAATTAACTTCTTGTTGCAACCACTTTGAATAGAAAACTTCTTGAATACTTTCTAGAGGATTCTATAATAATTGACTTCTTGTTGACCTTCTAGGAGATTCTAGTTATTCTTGAGGGTCCTCCAATCTCTAGAAAGCCATATCTCCTCAATCATAAGGAGCCACGTGACATACCAACTATCACTAGAAAGGACATGATGCGTACTATCCATATATGATAGTATTACCTGAAAATACATTGAACTTGATGTCTTTATTACTCGATCAACTTTGGGTTCCATTACCATACCTTCGAGACTACTGAAATTTTCTATCAAACTTTCTTCAAGAGTTGACACAATGACAACCAACTCAATATTTCAACAATATATCCCTTTGGCATTGATGACAACACTTTGATGCAATGTTGATGGCATGGAAACATTTATGCTCATGCTCCCCCCGTAATCATGCCTCTGTTCTTTCTCTCCATTTCCATGCCTCTGGTTACTCTCTCTCTCTACCCCTTTGACATCAATGGAAAAGGGAAACTTCCATTTGGGGTTTCTCCCCCTATATGAGATATCCTTTGGGATTCTCCCCCTATCTGCAAGCTTCGAATATTTTTTCTTCCCTCTTTATCTTCATGTTGTTTCCTCATATAAATCCATGACATACATGAAAATCATTCAAAAAATCACTATGGGGTACAAAATATTCCAAGTTTCTATCAAATATACTCATAGGTATCCCTTGGGAGAAGTTTGGTGAAGATATCTTCAATCTTCTCTTTTTTCCCAATATACTCGAACCTAATGTTCATCTCTGCAACATGATCCCGTAGAAAGTGAAGCTTGATCGAAATATGTTTCATCTTGGAGTGCATCACTAGATTCTTTGAGATACTTTTGGAACTGGTGTTATCACAAAATATCAGAATGGGCTCATCATATTCAACCTGTATATTCTCCAAAGTTTGTTTCATCCATAGACCCTGAGTACAACATGTTGTTTCTACAATATACTCTTCCTGTGTTGTAGATAAATATATTGATGCCTATTTATTTCTCAACCATGATACCATGGAATAACCCAAGTATAAATATTCTCCACTTTTACTTCTTGTATCATAAATGCTACCTTCCTAATATTCATATGTATAGGAAACAAGAGATAAATATTTCCCTTTTGGATACCATAATCCAAACTCTTTTGTACCTTTGAGATATTTGAATATCCTCTTCACTGCCATAACATGAAATTCCTTTGGTGTTGCTTGAAACCTTGCAACCTTTCCAACTACTTGCATCAAATATGGTCTAGAAGTCGTCACATAGACTAAGATGACAATCATTGATTTGTATTGTCTCTGGTCCACATCTTTAGAATCATCATCCTTACTTATCTTACAACTAGTTTTCATATGAGTATTAATTGGTTTTCAATCTTCCATTCCAAACCATTTTAGAATTTCTCTTATATAATTGGTTTGAGAGATGAAGATACCTTTGTTTATCTAACATATCTATAGTACCAAAAGTAAACACAACTCTCCAAGTAATGACATCTTGAACTCATTTTGCATGTCTTTGGAATATTTTTACTCTCATCTTTTCATCACCACTTCCAAAAATAATATCAACATAAACTTCAACTATCAACATACTATCTTGATTTATATTTATGTCGAGATGGTTCTCTGCGTTTCATTTCCTGAACCCTTGTTGTTGTAACTATATGTCCAGTCTTGAATACCATGCTCTGGGGGCTTGTTTGAGGCCATATAGTGCCTTCTTCAACTTGCAAACATCATTTTTTTTTTCTGACAATTGAAATCTTTCTGGTTACTCAATGTATAGTTCTTCTTCTAACTCTCCATTTAGAAAGGATGAATTTACATCCATCTGATACACCTTGATATTTATATAACATACATAATCTAGAATCAACCTAATTGCTTACATTATGGAATCTACAGAAAATGTCTCTTCAAAATATATACCTTCAAACTGAGCATATCCTTTACATACCAATATTTCTTTGTTCCTCGTAACCTATCCATCCTCGTTCAATATTTTTTTAAGACCCACTTTGTACCAATCAAGTTTTTTTTTTTCATCCTTTGAACAAATTCCCATGTATCATTATTCTCTATCCGATCCAATTATTCATTCATATATTTGATCTAGTACTCATCCTTGATGGCTTCTTCAAAATTGTTTGTCTCAATTGTGGATAACAATGATAGATGTTGTTGTTATGGTGAACGTGTTATTCTTCAGGTTTCAACTCCTGCATCTTTATTTCCAATGATATGTTCTGGTGGATGATTTTTGTGCACTCATTTGCTAGGAGTATTTGGAGGTTCCTGAAGATCTTGTTTCTCTTGCTATGCTTGTGAATGCTCTTCTTCTTCATCTACTTCTTCCTCTGATTCTTCTTCTTTCAAATCTTCTTCGTGATCCTGTTACACTGAATCTTTTCTTCTTTCTTTTTTCATCTGTCCATCTGTTTCATCAATCATCACATTGATTCTTTCCATTATTCTATTGAGTCTTATATTGAAGTATATACATTATTTTATTTTTTCTTGAGTACCCAACCAGTATGCCTTTATCAACTCGAGAGTCAAATTTTCCAATTCTACCATCTTCTCTTTTGATATAACATTTGCTTCTAAACACTCTGAAATGATTCACATTTGTTGGTATTATTTTCCATAACTTGTAGGGATTTTTATCATTGTTATTTATGAGAATTCCTTTGTTATGGATATGAACTATTGTATGTACTGCTTGTACCCAAAATATGTCCTTCCACTTGGAATATTTCAACATGGTTATGACCATTTCCTGTATTGTTTTGTTCTTCCTTTCGACAACTCCATTTTGTTGAGGTGTCCTGGCTACTGAAAATTGTCTCTTTATCGCATGTTCTCTACAAAAATATATGAATTCCTTTGATATAAACTATCCTCCATTGTCTTATCTCAAACACTTGATTTTTTATTATGTCTTAGTTTCAACCATTTCCTTGTATATCTTGAAGTGTTCAAATTCCTCTGACTTCTTCCTAATAAATAAAACTACAGTCATCCTTGTGTAGTCATCAACTAGTAGCATAAAGTATTGTTCTCCATTCAATCATTTTTCTCTTCTTAGTCCACATAGATATGTATTTACAATATCTAGCGTTTTTTTGTTGTTGTGGAGTACTCCTTTCATTTGAACTTGGTCTTGGTTTTTTTTCCTTGTAGACACTGCTTACATAGAGTATTTTCTGGCTTCGAGATCTCGATAATTTATCTTACTCATTACTTTCTACTGATTTTGACTATATTATCAAAGTTTATGTGACCCCTTTTTCTACTCTAGAGCCAAATTTCATCATCCTTTCCTAGGAAACATATTTCTTTTCCAATTTCATTTAGTACATACATGTTTCTTCGAGTTATTACATTTATAGGCACTAACTTGCGTGATCCTACTTTCCTTATCTCACATTTTTCTGAGTCAAACATAATTCAGTGCCCTTGATCATAAATCTAACTTACACTTAGAAGATCGTTCTTCATGTCTTCAACTAGTAGAACATTTTCTACCCTGACATCCTTGTTTCCAGGCTTGACTATTATTACGAGGAAAATCTCTCCATGGCTAGGGGTAAACCACAATAGACGAAAATGACTGTAGAAATCAACTATAATCTCAAGTATGCTATATAAAAAAATAATATAGCAAGAAAAGATAAAATTCCTATCTCGTCTAGACGTTCTATGAAGTCCATCGTTGAGCACTTGACCCAAAGCAATATACTTGCAACTAGTCCTCAAAAAACAAGTGACACAAGCATATGATGATAATAGATAATGTTAGCACATTCAATAGAATAATCCATCAACATTCATAACAAATATGCCCATGGAATAATAATTCAAATATTTGTGAGATATTAATTGGACGAGAAAAGAGTATTTCTGTTAAGATATAATCAACATAAGTGAATGAGTTACAAACTTCCGTGTCGACACAGTTCAGAACCAAGAAACTAAGTTCCTTCCAGCTGAGCCTCCGCCACTTCAATCCTCCACCAAAGGCAAGCTCATATAAGAGAGACAATGAAGTTATCAATCAATAAAGGAAGATCTCGGGGGCTGAACAATGTGTTAAGACTCAAAGGACAAAGGGATGCAATCTCAATGTGAAGTGAATAATTTCTCCAGAGTAACTTTTCTCTCAAAGTTGAATTCCTTCTCCTCTCTTCCATAGCTCAGATTTGGCCAATTTATAGCCTTTAGGTGGAACTGAAGGGCCAATTCAAAACATTTCCAGTATATGGAAGGCCAAGGATCATTTATCTCATCATGTGACATGCAAACTCGACACCATTTTTTAATTTTGAGCACATTTCCTGATGTGTGAAGGTTCCAGTGGTGCAACCTACGTATATGCATGTTGTAATATAGGTAGGGAACATATATGTGGAAAAATGATGTTTTTATCTCTGAGATTTGCAAAAACGGACTTCAAGTCTGCATAGGGAAATGGAAAAAGGCCCTCTGTGAAATATTTCATAGGGTGAGGCAAATATTGCTATAACATATGCCCCCTAATGTGTGAGGTTAGAGGAGTATATGCGATGGATGAAATACATTATAAGACCTAGAAGTAGAGTAATGGGGACCCAACTGGAGGAACTAGTTGCTCATTACAATCTGTATTGACTTTGCATACATGGATGCCAATTTGAATTGCACTGCATATCCATGTGAAAATATACCAAGCAACTGTCCATGGCCATGAATAGGAAAATACAAATGTGGTTACATGCCAAAGGTTGTCATAGTCATGAAAAAGGCCCAGTAAAACCAGTCTCAAAATCAATATAAATATATCTGTATACAATGGAGTACAATCTGATCTCCCATGATCACTGAAGTCACACAGGTACTGGTCCAATGAAAAGGTAGCAACAAGAAATTTGTGACTATAAACCGATGTCTTCAAGTCTTCTACACAATCCGCCAAAGGTGCAAGTCTACATCATGTGAGTAAAGGGGTTGATGTCAAACACAATGAGACTTTGTTTTATTATTGGTCATTGAGGAATAACTTTAACAAACATGAGACAACCTACCGATGATTAAGTTAGGTATCAAGGCACCGAGTACATTCTTACAAGTGTGAATAAAGGAATTGGGGTCTAACACTTGAAGAATCCATCAATCAGGAGATATTGGTGTATTCCCAACAATCGATGGCGAGAGAACCTACCACTAATGACTACAAGCCTCTAGGTACTCATAGTATTCTAGGTCTCGTTTCTAGAATAGATGAGTTGAAGTCGATGGAAGGAGACTCACTGAAAGGAGAGAATTAAGGCATCTCTAATCATTCAGCACGAGGTAGAAAGCAATAGCTTGATGATTTGGAGGAAATTGAATGAAGAGAATTTTCAAAAACCAATGAACCTATGCATCTTTCACGTGTGCCAGGTGTAAGAGGTACATGAAAAATACCCTCTCAATAGTAGCTAATGAATAAAACTGCTGACAGAGAAGAGAAAACCACCAATAAGGATAACGACATCCAAGACATTGCATGAATCCCAATGAAATAGATGTCTTTCCATTGAACACAATGGAAACAACCCAGTCAAGGACCAATGATGAAATGTCGACTGTTGGGTTCAAGGTTACCTACCAATGAGGAAAGTAGGACCAGGGTGTGTAATAGGACTACAACTTCATTTGATTATGAGACAAACCGAGGGTATGGTCGACATGCAAATTCAAAATTTATGAGGAATGGCCGACACAGGTTGATAGAGATCCTTTGAACAAGAGAATGAGACATATAGAATAATTTGGCATCATAGACTCAATGATGAAACCATGAGATGTAGGAGGCATCAATCAAATTCTCCATAGGGACTGGAAGAGTAACCATTCGGGGGAGTAAAACTCTCTGGAATGATCTCATCTTCCTAAGGTCATGCTAAACCTAAAATTATAATGACAAGTGGACTCAAAAAATTTGTGCTATGTTCAAAGGTGACATGACTGCTGCCAATATAAGATAATACTCCCTTCCTACTCATCCTTTTTTTTTCATAGTCAAATGAATTTTATGATACAAAGGAGGGAACAAGTGTCTAAAGTAAGAAAAAATAGTTCCAGCAGTGGAACATACCTATGATTAATGCAAGGAGGTGCATGCAGGAGACGAAAACTCAAGGGAATGTTCCCTCCTGGTTATAAACACTCATATAAATAAGGCTCTTCTTGGTTGAGGATGAAAAAATGTTGAGGCAAATGATTTACAATGCAAAGAGAGAACTAGAAATAGGCTCAATAGTGCAATCAAGGGCATGAGATGCAATCATAACTTAATGCCAAAAAAAATCCTTTTTTATAATCTTAGTCTACTAGGTTTGAAAAGGGGATAAAATTGTACCAAATAGATGTCCTTTCAAATCCAATTTACGAGTGTGAAAGAGATAAGTTCACTCGACAATATTTTTGCTTTTTGAAAATGAGTCGGAAAAGAGATTAAATCAAACTCGCTTGGGAGTCCTCTAGGTATAGGTCGGCATGTTTATGAGTGAGAAATGAGGTTCATCATAAATTCATGTATTAGCTATAAGGGACTCTCGATCCTATGGAAAAAATCTCTGCTTGGGCACCGAATGAAGCATAAGATCTAACTAGGGTATGTTAAGAACCAAATATCAATATAGCATAAAAAAACCTCAGAAAAAGTACTCAAGGCCTTGAAAAAGAAATAACTTCAGATAATAATCTTTTTCGAGGGGGCAACCTCCTTTTACCCCACTTAAATGTTCAAGTACAAGATGATTCAAAATGAAAATGTCTCCTTGGTATATATAGGAGACTAGGAGGTATAATTACAACTAATGGCCTAAAAGCGACATAAATAAAATAACATTACTAATATAATATGCCCCAATTAGGGGGTAATGAGCCAATATTAGGGCTTAAAATGCCCCTCCCTTTGAGACAATTTTTTTTCCGAAACGCTTGAGTAACTCTGGATGCTTCTGTATAAAAGACTCATCTTCCCAAGTGGAATCTTCAGCCGGTAGTTTTGATGCAGGAGCATCTCTCCACATCATTCAGCCAGCCAACCAGCCCACGTAAGCGCATGCATTCAATGGGAAGAGGCGCAACCTCATTTAAAATTTGAATTTTGAATGTAATTAATGTTGTAGGATATTGAGCCATGAAGTTGTGCCTCTGCGCAGGCATCATAGTATATAGCCTTGAATGTTTGTAAGGATGAAATCTAGATCCAATTCTGGACTAGACAACCCATTCAATGTAATTGAATAGGGTAGGTAGATTGGAGGGAAGAGCTCAAAGAGCCCCTCATGTAAAAGATTGAGAGATATTATTTGTATGATGATAGAAGGAAGAGAGATCAGAGAGAATCAGAGGGAGTAGAGATGAGTTGAGACCTTGTTACAGTCCACACTCAAAACACCTTTGTAAAGAGGCATTTTTATTAATACAAATAGAAGCAGTTTTTCCTGCATATTATCTGTGTTGTGTGAATGTCTTTATGTGTTCTTTATATGTTGTAGATGTATGTTGTAGGTATGCATTTGCAGGGGTTGTTTGATTTCAGGGTTAGAAGTATTTGAGGCTTCACACCAGGAGGGTGTGATAGAACACTGCGGGTTCTGATAGCTGTGCACAGGGATGCATTTCTGAACTTTGCGGATTCAGACAAAGCCATGCCAGGAGGGCACAGTAGCTAAAATGATCAACTCAAAGGAATACCTTAAGGTTGTTGAATACCTTGGAGGTAAGGTTGTGTATGAAAGACACAGTTGCAGAAAAAAACTTTGCTGTGAGTTCTGTAGAGCTCTGCCAAGTGGGCATTGAGCATATGCACAAGTTTCATTGAAGAAGAAATATGTTGTGTGTTCAGACATAAGTTAGAATCACTGAGGATTCTAGACACTCTACCAAGAGGGCATTGAGTAGGTTCTAGAGAGCACAGGAAGAACTCTTTGAGTTTTGGATTTGAAGAAGAGTTTAAGGAGAAGGATCTTCACAGGGTTATTGAACACCCTGCAGACTTAGCAAGAGGTTGCTTGAGAAAAGGAGTGCCAAGAGGGCATCATATTTATCCATCTGAAGGAGAAAGGGAAAAAAGACTAAGTTCCTTAGAGGTCGAAGCTACAGGAAATATCAAAAGGGATAGCACCTTCGTGTGTGCAAAGACTCTGCAAGGAGTGCAGGAGTCGTGGAAACCTCTTAAGGTTTCAGAGAAAGTCAATCTTAGGAGGGCGAGTGCTTTTATACATGGAGTCATAGCTACAGGGGTCACAGAACAGAGAAAAGGTCAAGGCATTTAGCACTTGGAAAATATTCCAAGCATCGAAAGAAAGCGCAGAAGCTTAGGAGAGAGCACAACTGTTGAAAGGATCTGGACCGTTGAAAGCTTCTACGTCCAGGGGGTAGCAGGAGAGTGCATAGGAGAAGAGGAGATCGTGATCCATCGGATCTCACTCAAACAACCGATAGTCGTCAGATCTGTCATAAGAAGCGTGAATTTTAACCCTTGTGATTAGAGGGGAGAAGTCCCGAAGGAGTGAGCATATCGAGGTTTCAAAGTTTGGGATATCGAAGATCCTGATGACGAGAGATCGGGACACTCCATGGTGAAAGTCCCGAATTAGATCAGAGCCATCCATCCAAGAGGAGGAAACATGTCACGAGATCACCCACATCGGGGATTCAGACACCGGGGCTCACAGAGGTGAGCATTTTGACTTTGCACCTGGCGAAGTCCCGAAATAGATCTGGACTATCCATCTGTGGAGGACACGTGGCGGAGATCAAGAGTCCATTGGTATTTCATATATCGGGGATTCGACTTGACAGAGGGTTGTGTCACAGGAGGTCACCAGTCGTGAAATCATGAAATGACGAGGAACGTCCATCGTAGGGGGACATGTGGCAGCAATCCAGGCTTTAGAGAGATTCCCCAAAAGGAAAGGCCATTTCAGCAAATTGGATATCAGGAATTCAGGAGTCCCATTGACAAGAGGTTGGAATCTCGCATTGATAGATCCCGAAAGGATTTGAGCCATCAGATCAAGAGGGGCTTATAGCCATTGATCTGCTCAAAAGAGGGGAACCCAGGATTCGGGGTTTCGGAAATTCAGAATTCATAACTTCGGGAGTTTTGAGGACAAGGTGTCCATGCATTTCAGCATTTGAAAACCCGAAATCGTGAAGAAGGAGAAGGCCGAGACATTGGTACATCATCTTTTCGGGAATCGACATTTAGGGAGTCTAGAGGACTGGAGGTCAGGCTCTCGTATTGATAAGTCCCGAAGGACATAGGACTGTGGTCGTATGGGGAATGGTCACATGGACCAAGGCATAACCTAAAGGGCTAATTGCGGATAAATTCGTTTTGGCATTTTGTCATTTCGATGTTCGGGAGTTCGAGAAGACAAAGGTTCTCGACATCGGGAAATAAAAAGTCCTACAACCCGAATTTCATGGTCGTGTACAAAAGACCATGAGCAGGGAAGAAAGACCTGTGGATCAAAATTCTGAGATTCCAGTGAGGAATCATAGAGCCACTGCGGCTCAAGGGGAATTTGAACGATCCTGTGAGCGGACTTCGTCCCGAGGGTCAGGAGGGGGTTTGCACCATCAGTTTGGTATCAGAGCTAGAAATTTGTTTTTATATTTCAAGCAGCGAGAAGGCAAAGGGAGACAGAGTGTTAGAGACTCTATGATGATTGTTTGCAGGTAGTCAATAATCAAGAAGATAGTCAGGAGGACTGTAGGAGAAGCTGAAACACTCAAGGGTGCAGAGTGACAACAGTAGATTTTCCAGGTGGGCATGGGAATAGAAATGAGGCTATCTGAAGGTCTCATGGACTCAGAGGTGAGTTCAAGTCAGCAAGGGGTGTTGATGAAGATGGGATCAGTTGATCTCATAGTTTGCCAGGGAAGAAACAAAGAAGTCCCAAATTTCCAGGTGGGCATGGGAATAGAAATGAGGCTATATGAGAGTCTCATGGACTCAGAGGTGAGTTTGAATTAGCCCGAGGAGCTGACAGAGCAAGTGAGCTCATAGATGGAGTTGGATCAGCAGATGCAGCTGACAAAGAAGGAAGATTAGAGGAATCTTCTAATGATTGGAGGAATTCAGATATTCCTACCACTTAGCCCAGAGGAGGCATAGATATGTGTTGTAGAGGAAGAAGCAACAACAGTAGAAAGAAAACCAATTGTGACTATCAAAGAGGAATTGGATCAGGTGTTAGAAACTTCCCAAGTAGCGGAAGAAGATGAGCATTCTGAGGAGTGGCTCAATATTTTTAGCGTGGAAGATGAAAAGACTGCAACATTGGAGCTTGCAGAAGTTGAAGAAGAAGAGGCAGACATCTTGAGCTTTGCTGATCTATGTGAATAGATTGAAGCCCTAGAGAGAAAGGTGATAGTGTAGGGCATGCACATCCAACATGTGAGGTTGGAAGAATATGAAGATGACATGGGAGATCATGATGATCTGCCCATCTGCAGAAAGGAAATGGAGTTGAGGAGACTGCATGAACAGAGCCAACCACTGGAGCAGTTGGACGAAGTGATCAAGGAGATCAGGGAGCTGATGTTAGGGTCAGCAGAGACTGCCAGTAAGGAGAAGCTAGGTAGAGAAGAAGCAACAACAATGCCACAACAGAAGTAGCAGCAACAGAAGAGAGATGGGGCAAGGAAGATCCAGAAATTTGTTTGGGATCCAAGAGGATTTCAACAACTGAGATGGGAAGCTCATGAGAAGGATCTCATGAATTTTGCAGCTAAGGATTATGATGCAGGAGCATCTCTCCACGTCATCCAGCCAGCCAACCAACCCACGTCAGTGCACACATTCAATGGGAAGAGGCATAACCTCATTTCAAATTTGAATTTTGAATGTAATTAATGTTGTAGGCTATTGAGCCATGAAGTTGTTCCTTTTCACAGGAATTAGAGTAGATAGCCTTGAATGTTTGTAAGGATGAAATCTAGATCCGATTCTAGACTAGACAACCCATTCAATGTAATTGAATAGGGTAGGTATATTGGAGGGAATATCTCAAAGAGCCCCTCATGTAAAAGATCAAGAGATCTTCTTTGTATGATGATAGAAGGAAGAGAGATCATAGAGAAGTAGAGAGCATAGAGAAGAGCCGAGACCTTGTTACAGTTCACGCTCAGAACAACTTTGTAAAGAGGCATTTTTATTAATACAAACATAAGCAGTCTTTCCTGCATATTATCTGTGTTGTGTGAATGTCTTTATTTGTTCTTTATATGTTGTAGATGTATGTTGTAGGTATGCATTTGCAGGGGTTGTTTGATTTTAGGGTTAGAGGTCTTTGAGGCTTCACACGAGGAGGGTGTGACAGAACACTGGGAGTTCTGATAGTCGTGCACAGGGATGCATTTCTGAACTCTGCGGATTTAGACAAAGGCGTTCCAGGAGGGCACAATAGCTAAAATCATCAACTCAGAGGAAGACCTCAAGGTTGCTAAATACCTTGGAGGTAAGGTTGTGTATGAAAGACACAATTGTAGACAGAAACTCTGCTGTGAGTTTTGTAGAGCTCTATCAAGTGGGCATTGAGCATATGCACAGGTTGCATTGAAGAAGAACTCTACTGTGAGTTCAGACAGAATTCAGAATCACTAAGGATTCTAGACACTTTTCCAGGAGGGATTTGAGTAGGTGCTAGAGAGCACACAAAGAACTCTTTGAGTTATGGATTTGAAGAAGAGTCCAAGGAGAAGGATCTTCACAGAGTTACTGAACACCCTGCAAACTTAGCAAGAGGTTGCTTGAGCGAAGGAGTGCCAGGAGGGCATCAGATTTCTCCATATGAAGGAGAAAAGACTGAGTTCCTTAGAGGTCGAAGCTACAAGAAATCTCAGAAGGGATAACACCTTCATGTGTGTAGAGACTCTGCAAGGAGTGCAGGAGTCGTGGAAACCTCTTAAGGTTTCAGAGAAAGTCAAGCTTAGGAGGGTGAGTGATTTTATGCATGGAGTCATAGTTGTAGGGGTCGCAGAACAGATCAAAGGTCGAGGCCTTTAGCACTTGGAAAATCTTCCAAGCACCGGAAGAAAGCGTAGAAGCTCAGGAGAGAGAAAAGTTGTCGTCAGATCTATCGAAAGGGTCTGGATCGTTGAAAGCTTCTATGCCCAGGGAGCAGTAGGAGAGCACATAGGAGAAGAGGAGATCATGAGCCATCAAATATCACTCAGATAATCGATAGTCGTCTGATCTGTTAGAAGAAGTGTGAAGTTTAACCCTTGTGATTAGAGGGGAGAAGTCCCGAAGGAGTGAGCATATCGGGGTTTCGGAGTTCGGGATATTGAAGATCCTGATGACGAGAGATCGCGACACTCCTTGGTGAAAGTCTTGAATTAGATTAGAGTCGTCCATCTAGGAGGAGGACACGTGTCACGAGATCACCCACATCAGGGATTCAAACACCGAGACTCGAGGAGGTGAGCATTTTGACTTCGCACCTGGCGAAGTCCTGAAATAGATTTGGACCGTCCATTCGTGGAGGACACGTGGCGGAGATCGAGAGTCCGTTGGTATTTTGGATATCAGGGATTCAAGTTGACAGGGGGTTGTGTCACAGGAGATCGCAAGTCACGAAATTGTGAAATGATGAGGACCGTCTATCATAGGGGGACACATGGAAACAATCCAGGCTTTCAGGAGATTCCCCGAAAGGAAATTCCATTTCAACAAATTGGATATCAGGAATTTGGGAGTACCGTTGACAAGAGGTTGGACTCTCGCATTGATATATCCCAAAAGGATTTGAGTTGTCATATCAAGAGGGGCTTAGAGCCGTTGATCTTCTCAGAAGAGGGGAACCCAGGATTCAGGGTTTTGACATTTCAGAATTTGGAACTTCGGGAGTTCTGAGGACAAGGCGTCCATGCATTTTGGCATTTGAAAACCTGAAATCGTGAAGAAGGAGAAGGCTGGGACATTGGTACATCGAATTTTTGGGAATCGACATTTCGAGAGTCCAGAGGACTGGAGGTCGGGCTCTCGTATTGATAAGTCCCTAAGGACATAGGACTGCAGTCGTATGGGGAATGGTCACATGGACCATGGCATAGCCCAGGGGGCTAATTGTGGATAAATTCGTTTCTACATTTCGGCATTTCAGTGTTCGGGAGTTCGAGAAGACAGAGGTTCTCAACATTGGGAAATAGAAAGTCCCAAAACCTGAATTTCATGGTCATATATAGAAGACCGTGAGAAGGGAAGAAGGACATGTGGATCAAAATTCTAAGATTCTAGTGAGGAATCAAAGAGTCGCTTCGGCTCAAGGGGAATTTGAATGATCCTGTGAGCAGACTTTGGCTCGAGGGTCAGGAGGGGGTTTGCACCAAGTTTCCTCCATTTAATGAGATACTCTGAAATGGAACTATTCCTCAATTGGTGAATTCTTGTGTCAATGATGGCTTCAGGATCCAATATGATTTTTCCTTCCTTGTCAAGTTTTGGCAGTATAGTTTGAACTAGGATCTTGTCACCTATAACCTTCTTTAAGAATGGAACATGGAAAACTAGGTGTACTCGTGAAGATGTAAGCAAATCCAATTTGTATGACATAGTACCAATATTTTGCAACACCTTATAAGGGCCATAGTACTTTGGTGATAATTTATTATCCTTCTTGCCTTGCTTGAGGGACATCTTTTTGTATGGTTGTAGTCTTAAAAACACCCAATTCCCTACTTCAAAACTTCTTTCACTACGATGTTGATCTGCTTGTTGTTTCATGCGATTATGTGCCATGGTCAGGTTGTCCTTTAAAATTTGGAGAACTTTTTGTTGATTCTCGATGTGATCTTCCACTACTTGAACCTTAGATTTTTATTTTAGAGAAGAAGTGATGGAAGGAGGGTGGTATCCATAAAGTGCCATAAATGGTGTCATTTTTGTTGCAATATGAAAGGAAGTGTTATACCACCATTTTTCCAAGGGTAACCATTTGAACCATTGTGTTTGTTTATCAGAGACAAAGAAACGAAGGTATCCTTTCAGACATTTGTTCACTATCTCAGTTTTTCCATCAGATTGAGGATGATAGGATGAGCTATGAGCCAATTGAGTACCGAAACAAGAAAATAGTTCTATCCAAAAATGTCCAGTGAAGATGGGATCTTTGTCACTTACAATAATCTTTGGGCTACCATGTAGTTTTTGAACTGTCTCCATGATTGCGATGGAAACTATACTAGCTTTGAAGGTATGAGAGAGTGCACAAAAGTGTGTGTACTTGGTCAGTCTATCAACAATCACCATGATGACACTCTTTCCTTCAGACTTTGGTAACCCTATGATGAAATCCATGGACACCTCCACCCAGTACTGACTTGGGATGAGTAATGGTTGTAAAAGACCTGGGGTATTAATTGTTTCCACTTTATTTTGTTGGCAAACCAAACATTCTACCACAAACCTTTGAACATCAATTTTAAGGTCATCCTAAAAAAAATCCTTCTTGACTCTATGGTAGGTTTTCAAAAATCCTGAGTGCCCTCCTACTGGAGAGGTGTTCAATTCCAATAGTACCTTTTGTTTGAGTTGAGATTTCTTACATAAATATAAATTATCTTTGTACCATAGTGGATCATTTTTCCATGTAAATGTATCTGATGCACTGGAATCCTGCTACAACCTTAGAATGAGAGTCCACACTTTTTCATCATTCTTCCATTCATCCCTTGCTTCTATTATCCAATCGGGTTGGATTATCGATATAGCACAGAGAAAGGCCTCAACATCTTCATCCTTTCTTGAGAGTGCATATACCACAACATTTTTCTTCCCCTTTTTATAGATGATTTCAAAATCATAACCCAATATCTTGGTTACCCATTTTTGTTGTTCTTCTGAATATAGTCTTTGTTCCAAGAAGTATTTAAGACTATCATGATTTGTTTTTACCTTGAAGTACCTACCTATTAGGTAAGGACACAATTTATTCAATGAATATAGTATTGCCATCATTTCCTTATCATAAATGGGTTTGTGTAAGTCCTTTCCATTGAGTGGTCGACTTTCAAAATCCAGGGGCCTTCCTTCTTGCATTAGGACAACACCAATTCCATTTCCTAAGGCATCACATTCCACAATAAAGGTTTTTGTGAAGTCTGGAGTGGTCAAGGAAGGAGCTTTGCACATCACCTCTTTAAGTTGTTCAAAATATTTAGTTTCCTCTGAAGTCCATGAAAATGCATCCCTCTTAGTTAGTGATGTTAAAGGTGATGCTATTCTTCCGTAGTTCCAAACAAACTTGCGATAGTAACCTGTCAAACCCAAAAATCCTCTAATATTCTTCAATGTCTTGGGAATCGACCAATCCATCATGGCCTTAATATTGTTAGGGTCTACCTTGACACCTTCATGAGATACAATATGACCCAAATACTCTACCTCTTTTACTCCAAAGAAACATTTGGATGCTTTGGCATATAGTTGTTTCTCCTTTAGTAGTTGTAGCACCTTCTCAACATGTCGCACATGATCCTCCCAAGACTTTCTATAGATTAGTATATCATAAAAAAATACTAACACAAATTTTTGAAGGAAGGGCTTGAAAATGGAATTCATCAACCCTTGGAATGTGGAAGGTGAATTTGTAAGGCCAAAAGGCATGACCAAAAATTCATAATGGCCTTCATG
>ML783118.1:375771-396602 GCA_009831015.1 Picea engelmannii | reverse complement strand
TATGCATTTCTTCACCTTCATCAAGAGTCCAAGTAGGATTGTCTGGAGGCTTATTTGGTGTAGAAGTTCCCTTTTTGGGTGGCATGTTGGCCAAGTATCACTTTTGAACCTTGATTTTGAGGTGGTTCTTCTAGACAATATTTATTCTATTGTATCTCCCAAGTTTCTTCCCTTATAGGTATGGAAATTTCTTTTATGTAGTTCTCTGATATTTCTTCTTTGCAATTCTACAGGTCTGATCAAAATTGGATGTGCCAAGTGGAATTTATGGTAACTTCCCCACAACTTAACGATTTTTGTCCTTTCCAAGAGATCTCACTTGTATAGCGTGCCCCGCACAAAATAATTGATATAAAATTTTGACACGTATACGATAAATACCATAGACTGTCCACGATCCAATGAAACTAGTCCCATGCAATTTGGATACTCTAGGAATAAGTTATGATTATTTTACCTAGAACACCTTCTTGATACTAGTCAATAGGACTAATCAGATACCCTATATTACACAGGGTGTATATACAAATTTAATATGACCCAGAAGCTTAACATTTTACCACATATACCTTACTAATTTCTATGAATATCCTCTGAAGTTTAGGGTCTGAAACATTATAGAAAATGTTTTATAGTAAAAATTTTGCAATGACTCAGTTTGGGATGATTCCATAACCCTAGCTTGTACAGGTTGTATCTCTAAAAGTATAAGGCCTTAGGAGCTGAAATTTGAACCCAACGTACCTAGATCTGTCTACTAAATATCCTACAAGCCATTCCTTTTGAAACGTTGTAGAAAAAAGGTTATGGCGAAAATTCCAAGGTGTCTCAGATGTAGCAATGAAACCCGAAGACCTTGAGCTCTGATACCATATGTTAAGAACCAAATATCAATATAGTATAGAAAAACCTCAGAAAATGTACTCAACGCCTTGAAAAAGAGATAATTTCAGATAATAATCCTCTTCGAGGGGGCAACCTCCT
Source organism: Picea engelmannii (assembly GCA_009831015.1). Lineage (NCBI taxonomy): Eukaryota > Viridiplantae > Streptophyta > Pinopsida > Pinales > Pinaceae > Picea > Picea engelmannii. Next base: position 395,618 of record ML783118.1, on the reverse strand, counting down.
TTTACCCCACTTAAATGTTCGAGTACAAGATGATTCAAAATGAAAATGTCTCCTTGGTATATATAGGAGACTATGAGGTATAATTACAACTAATGGCCTAAAGCCGACATAAATAAAATAACATTACTAATATAATATGCCCCAATTAAGGGGTAATGAGCCAATATTAGGTCTTAACAAGGTACCCATGTTTGGTAAGTCTCTACCATTTGATAACGACACTTCTAGTAGTAGATAGAAAGTTCGATGTCGCTAAAAAATGGGTTCATACCTAAGGCATATGAGTGATAGTTATAGGACGATGCAATTATGCATGATGGAATGGATAACTATCCTATATGTTGGATAGCGAAAATTCCTGTCTGAAGTTATGAGCGGTCGACACAACTCTGAAAACCGCAAGAATCCTTGGACAAAACTACAAAAACCAACTCAATCCACTGTTGTATTAGTCCATTAGGCGAAAATATTATCCGAAACTATGCAAAGTGGGTAAATGTTTTCTATAAATAGTAAATAAAACCAAATTTACTATACCATTTTACTTTTTTATCCAAATAGTGGATTTTGGACCAAATTACCTCCGATCTTCAACTAGTGATTGTTGGAGATACAAGTGACAAAATAATCAACCATATAGATCAGGTAATTCCTCTTCCCCTCCTCTTTCTTTTTAGTGGATTACATTTTGTATTTAGGTTTCAATTTTTATGTTATTTAGGGTAAAAATTAGAATTTTGGGTGTATGCGGGCTACCGTTCATCGGGTCGAGTATACGTGTGAGCATACACGGTTTTCTAAAATAAATATAGCATATACTCAGCCCTATACATGACTGTGAATGCTGAGACCCATGTATATGTCCGTAAACAATGTTTTTTAGTGAATTGTAACTCAAAAAATGATTTTTCTCTTGCAGGATGGTGCTAGAGTGGAGGGAAAGGGAACATGAGGAGGTAGATGTTGTTGTGGAAAGAGATATAGGGGCCCAAATGGCCTTGAAAATATGCAAGTTGTATAATTTTTTGTCTCTCAAAGGGATGAGGGCCCAAGTGATATTGCTACAGTTGTTCGTTGATTACAGAGATACAGACAGTGAGAGCTTCAACCTTGATGGGAAACCATTAAGGATTGAAGTTGAGGATATTTATTTCTTGATGAGGTTGTCACGTCAGGGTGATTTGGTAAAACTCAAATCTCAAGGAGCCGAGAGAGATATGAATATAGAAGAATACATAGATGACCATTGCATTGTAGGGACTGACAAGGTCGGTAGTCAAATCCCCATCTGAGTGATAAACAATCTAAGCCTCAAGATTTTTGTCGTCATTTTGATATGGATCACAGGATCGGCTTCGTTTCATCAGGAATCGAGGTTGCTTATGTTCTACTCTACAGAATTCTTGAGACCTATAGTGTATGACTAGTGCACCTCACTACTAGCTAACATGAATATCCAATTAACAGAATGAAAATAGGGTGGTAAGAGGAACTTCAGGTTCGCTTCCATCTTGTGTAGTTTTTTATTCAAGAGGGTTCCAGGTTTGGGACCTAGAGTTGAGATCATTCCACGAGGACCTCATGATCCAGCCATGGCATGGTGGACCGAGGTGATGAGACGATAGGGGGGAGGTAGGGTGCCAACACCCTACAACGATGATTTCTTCTAATGGTGGAGAAAACAGGTCATAGCTCTGGATGACTACCCTTATGCAGTGATCGACTTTAGAGGGGACCCTAACATGCCATTACCACTAGGGACTGCCTATCGGGACATAGGTATGTCACCGTTTTTTAAATATTTCATTTTTTTGTAATTTTTCATAGGAAAACAAAAATAATTTTTAGATGATGTTTAAGTACTAATGAGACATGTATGTGACATAGTCATAGGTCCAAGATGACTGGATTGGATTCCATGAAATCGTCAGAGACATTGAGGAGATGAGGCAGCAGGAGGAGAAGCAAAGAGAGTCCTTCAAAACGTCCAGGGAAACCTGTCTCATTTGACACAAAGCATTCTGATGGTTCAGGTGAAGGATTTGCCAGCGGCTATGCAACTATAGGTGGTAGGCGTGCCCAGAGCTTGGGTGCGACTCTTTCGGTGTCTCACAAATGTCGTAGTTTTCTATCATGACACTCATTAGATGCCACATGAGTAAATGTCATGGCATTTGTATTATCGGTTGTATATGTGTATTGAGGGTGTTGGCCTGAATTTTGTACTATAAACATCATATTTGTTTTCAAATGTATATAAAAACATGGATCTTCGGCTTTACTTATGTTACAATGTTTACATTGATGAGAATGTTTTCTTTGATTTAGTTATGTGACAAATGTCAATATAAAAAGAAATTAGCATATGCATCAGGTACATAATTAGAACTCCTAGTTATGTGATGATAAGTAATAAAATCAAATTGTCATTCTAGTACATGTAGGAATCATTGGAGTAATGTAGGGTCATGCACAAGGTAACTAACGTTCAACTAAAATACTATTAACTGGGAATCCAGGAGAACCTCCAAAGAGTGAATACTATGTGAAACAACATCACACAAAAGTTCTATAATGACACTATATTCGGCCACATTATTCATGGATGGACCTAGGCATATGCCACCTGAAGACACCAATATACCCTCATGTGAGTAAACAACCCAAGCGGTGGAATCCAAGTTTTTTGTATGACGACTGGTTCCATTTGTGAATCCTAAGTAGACTGAAGACTCCGTTGACATCTACTAACCAAGGGAAAACTTGATAAGCAAGTTGAAGACAAAAAATAAAGGGAAAATATATATACACTAAATTACATTAGTATACAAAGAGTTATGCCCAATATTGGGGCTCAAGTGTAATATATTTTTAATTAGAGCCCATTCCTGAGCTCAACCAACATGCTCCCTTCATAATATTCCAATTCATAGGCTCCTTTTTATAAGACACGTCGCACGATATAAGGACCGTGCCACATGGGTTTGAACTTACCTACCCCCATTGGTTCTTTAGCTTGATCATATAAAAGGACCAAGTCACCCTCATCATACAACCGAGCACAGAAAGGATTATCGTATTGGATCTTGACACGTCTTTTATTTGTTTCAATAGCCATAGAGGCGTATCGACACTACTTGTCAAGGATATCTAGGTGCATGAGGTGTTGTTTGAGATCGAAAGTGTCAAGTAGGAGTGAAACTACCAATATAAGAGAAGGGATTTTTCATTCAATAGGTAATATCAACTCCACATCATGTACTAATTGGAAAGGAGAAAAACTAGTGGAAGTCTTGACTGAGGTCTAGTATGCCCAAAGTGCAGGATATAGCATGATATGCCAGTCAAATTTGCTCTAGCTGATAGTTTTCTGTAAAATGGTCTTGAGAGACCTTTTTACGGCCTCTACCTTTCCATTTTCCCAGGGATAGTAAGGGGAATAATTTCCATGCTTAAACCCCAGTTTAGTTGTTAGTTCTTCCATCATTTCATTATGAAAGTGACTTCCATGATCAGTGACAATCTCACTTGGGATTCTGAACTTGGTGATAATTTGATTGAATATGAAGAAGGCGATAGTCTTCCTGTTGGATTTAACTATAGGAATAGCCTCAACCCACTTAGTAAAGTAGTCTATGACCACGATAATGTGTTGATTATCCCCAGCCGAAGTTTGGTTGCAATCCACAAAGTACACCTCACACTTGGTGAAGGGGTCGACATTAATGATTGAATGGAGAGGGGTTGGATGCAAGCGCATTTTCCTAGTGAACACTTGTCAAGGGTGACACTTCTTAACTAATTCAACACAATCTATAAAGATAGATGACCAAAAATAACTAACTCGCAAAATTTTCTGGGTTTTCGCAATCCCGGATAGATGACCACCACAAGCCTCACTATGGAAATCATTTAGAAATGACTTGGATTCTTCGTGATTTAAACAACGACGCAAGATATTTTCTATTCCCCGATGATAGAAAGTGTCACCGATGATAAGGTAATTCTTAGCTTGGTATCTTATACGTCGTCGGTCATCTCTCGAGAGATGCTGAGGGAACTTCAAAGTTTAAATATAGAGAACGATTTCTCCATACTAGGGGTTGGATGACAAGAAAAGGAAAACAAAATCATCCACGAAAGAATCAACATGAATAACATCCTCATCCAATCATGGGAAGTCGAATATTAACTCTAAAAGGACTAGTGATTTCTTGGATTTCGCAAAAGCGAAATGGAGATCAAATTCTTGTAAAATGAAAATCCATTTATTGTATTTTCCCCCTATGATATGCCTGGTAAGGATGTATTTAAATGGATTGACATCGACAACCACAATATTTTTGCAAAGCAATATATAATGGTGTAATCATTGGACTGTGTGAACGACATCCAAAGATAGATTTTCAATGTGGGAATATTTGAGCTCAAGACTGACTAAGTTTCGACTAAGATAGTAAATGACATTCTCATGGAGCTCATCATCCTCCTGAATCAATACCATACCAATCGTCTCTTCGGATGCAGTGACATAAAGAAAGTAATCTCTATTGTAGTCACTAGACTTCAGTAGAGGCATCGATACCGAGGCTTCAAAGTATCGAAGTATTCCTGGGCTCACCCATCCCAGATAAAAGGAGTGTCATTCTTCAAGAGACACATGAAACCCTTAGTAATATTGGCATAGTTCACTATAAACCAACGTAAAAAGTTATATTTCCCCTATAAACCTTGAAGTTGTCAAATAGTGCATGGGGGAGGAAATCAAAGTATTGCCTCAATCTTTAACATATCTACCTTGATCCCAGTTTCAGAGACTAAAATCCTAGAAGATGTCCTAACCTAATGAAAAACATGCATTTATGAGGGTTTAATCAGATGCGATAATGATGACATATTTAAAAAACTATTCGAAGGTGCTTAGGGTTATCCACTCTCTTACAGGATTGAGCAACAATATCATTAAGATAATCTTCGCCTATATGCTTGAGATCGTGAAATGTGAAGGTCATAGAACATTGGAAGGTTTCTCCGATATTTTTAAGGCTGAAAGGCATTTTCCAGTATGCAAAATTACCCCAAGGACAAATAATTTTTTTATTATGTTGATCCTTGGGTTTAATCTAAATTTGGATATACCCTGAAAATCCATCGATGAAAGAAAAATTTATGCTTATCGCACAATCGTCGAGGATCTAATCGATGAAAGGTGTCAGGTAGTTTTCTTTAGGACATGTTTTATTTAGGTCATGAAAATCCATGCATACATGGATGGTTCCTTGCTTCTTATTCAAAAGAACGTGATTGGATGCCCATTCAGTCAAGGGAACCAGTTAGATGAAGCCAACATTAAGCAGTTTCTCTACTTATGCCTTAATAGTAGGGGCCTTCTGAGGATTGATAACTCTAAGATGTTTTCAAACAATATTAGCATCTGGGTAAGTTTTAATCTCATGTTCGACAATTCAAGGTTTGATTCCTGGAATATCTTCATATGACCAAGTGAATATATCTTAGAATTCCTTGAAGAGTTTGGTGTAGATCAAGATTTATTCTAGTGAACAATCCACACCGATGTGTACATTTTAAATATTGCCAGGGGTACAAGAGATATTAATCATGAAGGTATGTGAGATACTCGCCATATTTCCTTCACCCTAAATCCTGTGTGTATCAAGCGAAACTATAGCGTGACCGAATATCTCGCTCAGAGTAGATCTAAAGTCATCTTGATCGATTCTAGCAAGCTCTGGGAAAAAATAAGAGAGATGATGTATATCATCCCAAGGTTTTTTAGAACCATTCATGGCCACAATGATAGATTCATCCCAGGGAAAATTTTCATTGAGGAATTCATGTGAACAAGACAATGAAGTTGCCCACACGGGCTCAAGAATAGGATCCTCCTCGTCCATCTTCAAGGTAATAGAATCAACATCGGTAGAAGAGTCAAGAAAAACTTGATACACTATCTCTGCTACCGATAGTGGCATGGCCATTCCAGCATGTGACTGACATTCACAAGACACAATCAAGGAAGTTAGGGTCCAAGGATCATTAAAATAGGAAGTGTGTAAAGGAATGGGCCTCTCTAATGAAACAAGCCTACTGGACATGGCATAAATATGGTGAATCAGTTCCATGAAGTCGAAGGTAGCCATAAGGGATGAATATATTATGACATAAATATTCTTAGTTTACGATTGATAATTGTCGACCATGGGGATCCATGGTCCAAAATATGCACTGGGGATAGCATACGCAAAAAACAATTGATCGATCATCATGATCTTCCCATCGTGAGGAAAACAAAGAGTATAGAAGACAGACGATACGATGTCAGTCATAGTGTTAGTCCAATTGTTTCCTAGTAACAAGTTATAATTGAGGGGTGCATCAACCACCTTGAAATCCACTTCTACCACCTTCCCACCTAAATGGACTGGAAAGGCAGGAAGAATACCGTGAGGGCAGAAGGAACGACCATAAAAAGTAGTCAACATGGCTAGAGACTGAGAGAGAGTTGAAAATTTGAGGGCTTTCCAACAGACTAGGGACATCACACATGTTGCAACGCCTTCATAAACAATAGTAAGCTTGATGTTGTACTTCAAGTAACCCATGTGGATTTGGAATGCCACGGAGTAAGGCAAGCGAGGCTTCACATCTGTGACATAAAACCTGATAACTTTCGATCCACTAGGATATAGAGATCCTAACACAGATAGCAAGGCATTCCTCTGTGAAGGACACATATGGAGTACCTCTAGGGCCGACATCACACAAGGGGTTTGACCCAGGTTCTCAACAATGGAGTAATTTTGGGTGGCTCTAGCATTATGATTGTGGGTAGATCGCTTAAGTACTCCTTTCAGAATACAAGGCGGTGGCTCTAGTTTTTCAATTTGTAGGGGCGTCTCTGGGGAAGGAGGAAACTCTAGAACATGTACAGTTTGTGGAGAACTGTAATTGCGAGATCAGGTGGCTACATTAACCTCATATTTGACCATATTGATGCATAAACGGTCACCGTCTTGTGACGATGGGTTTTGACTCCCACCCGCCACATTTTTGGAATTTGAGGAGCTCGAGTCCATGTGTTGGTTATGTGGAAAATGATTCGTCATCATGGCGGAAGGCAGAGATAAGAGCCTTGCAATTTCCACAATTTTGGGGCATAAATGAGTAAGGTGATCATTTGTAAAACGTTTGCAGGGAAATTTCACCTTACACATTTTGTTCTTTCCTTCACCAACATTATTATTCGTCTTCTCATTATTACCATTGTCCTTGGGTTTATTATTATTCTTCCCACCCTTACGACTATTATTACATCCTTTCTTCTTATTCCCACATGGTTGTTGGTTACCATTTGGGCCAGTCGACGACTACATAGAATGTACATCCGTCAACTGAGTGGGATTGGAAGACACAGACGAAGTTGGCGCTCCTGCAGACTAGCTTAGAGACAACGCTTTCAAATGGATTGTCACCGAGTCTACAGATATCACATTGGTGGAGCCTAGAATGTTGTCGGCATGAGGTCCAGGCTTTTGTCTAGGGTCATTGTTTAACGTTGGTGCTTCAGGAAGAATCTTGTATAACATCCCAGACTAAGCATATATAAGATCTAATTGTTGGGATTTAAAAATTGCTTCTTCCTTAGATGTATCCCTGGATGTAGAAACATCCTTCGAAATATAAGGCTATAGAGACTTAAGGAACCACTCTAATAGTAATTTCGAGGGTATGTAAGTCTTGATCAACCTCTTCCGTATATGCCACTCCTGGATGTGATTTGAGATATGATTGGCTTTGTCCTGGCGTAAGGTCGACAGAATTTCTAGGCCAACATCATAACGAACTAGCAATTGGAAGTGGTTAAGGAAGACTAAAGCCATCTAACTAAAGGTCCCATATGCCCCCCTAGGTAGCTCGATATACCATTTTGTGGCAACCCCCATGAGGGTGAATTGAAACAATATTAACTGAATGGAATCGTCGTTAAGGGAATTCAAAGATCACCATACGTGAAAGGTGGTAATGTGATCACCAGGATCCTCGCCATTCTTTCCTTCAATTTTTGGAATATTTGAAATAATCTTGGTGGGAATGGGGGGCCATGTAGGATCATGACACACATGGTCGTTCATCAACTTAGACAAGTCTGGAAGATTGAGTGTGGCCAGAAAAGGGAGATATGGTTGCAACATCTAGACCTAATCTCCCTGAAAATATTGTGGTTGGGGAATTTCAGCCCATCCATGGTTCTGGTAAGCACCATGGCCATGTCCGAGATTGTAAGACCCTCCTCCTGGAAAATTCATAAGGAGTTGGATGGGCATCATTCTAGTAGGAATGTTCTGATAAGGGTTATAAAAACTTCCCCCAACCGGAGTGGACCCGGGTTGGGGGTTCCCCAAGGTGTGAAACTGACCTCCTTCGGGTGTGAATCTGGAGGATAAATATGGATTCATCATGACAAATGTGTTTTTCGAAATTGACACTAAGTAGGTGAGTGTAAAGAATGTAAATTGAGCAGAATCTTGTCCGCCAGGTTGGTTACTCCATCCAAAAGCAATAGGATTAAACTCTGTATTAAGAGGAAATCCTCCCACAGTAGGAGTCATTTGAGGGACATGAGTGCCACCAAACGAGAATCAAGTATAAGGAGGAGTTGTGCCCACAAGTCCAATGCTAGAATTAGGGCCAGCGACTGGTATGGAGTTTGAAAACTGTGATGTAAAATTCAACATACCATAGAAAAAGGGACTAGAGGCCATAGGGATGGAATGAACATTATATCCTGGTGAATGGCCAAGAGACCCAAAAGGTTTCATGGAAATAGGTTGAGTATTCACTATAGGATGGGAAACGGTGATGATAGGTACTACAACCATTGTGGTTGAAGGAGTCAAAGGGGTACCATTAACTATAGTAGGTGTGGGAGTCAAAGGGGTCCCAGTATCTTGATGAATTGGTTCAATACTCATCCTTTTAGCATCACAAGTCTGATAAGTGGAGGTGTTTGTACCACGTTTAATAACTATACGCATTTTAGAAGGAAAAGAATCAAAATGTGGTGGTAACTACAACAAGCGGTAAGACCTACGGGGAATTTGGTATGGCTCCACGATGACTCAAGACTCGAGATATAGAAAACAAATCCTAAGGCCAAATAGTAATCAAAGAGCACACCAAAAATAATCAAATGACCAATATGCACACAAATAGGATAAAGTGGCTGAAAGGGACCTCTGTCTCTAAAGTAGGTATGCCTCGCCCAAGAGGGGCATGATACTCCATTGTTAAATATTGGAGGAAAAAAAATCATTTATAAGTTCCCTCGTGGGATGAACAACCAGTCGGTCAGATCCCCCCATAGAGGTAATCCTCCATAAAGGTTGTTTGTTGTCTGACCCTTATCTGACCAAGGATACCTAAAAAATAACCCCTGCAAGTAACCTATGTGGTTCCTAAGTCAAGAAACTAAGAAACCATGGTATAACCGATGCACAAGCGAACAGTGGTAAGTCAGGTCCACCATATGGGTAGGGTAGAAAATCCAGAAACCTTGAAATCACTACCTCTCACGGAGGTAAGGGCACTAGCAAGATCCCCATATAAGAATAGATCCCCAGAAATATATTTGATGTTGCGAAGGTATCAAGGGGATATCCCTTCGACCAACCTCACGTAACCTCGTGCTTAACTCCAGTGTAAGCGGATCCTCCTGATATTACCGATTATACAATGGATTTATCCACTCCCTTAGTCAGAAACATATGTTGATTTAATAGCCTTGGAGAAGTTTACTCACAAAATCCTATTCCAAAGCTCTAAGTCCTAGGCTAGTTTGTGCACCCTAGAAAGATAAAACCGTTACGAATCAATTTTAAATTATAGAATTAATTTTAATTGCCTTGCTTACTCAAAAGGTGCGGTCATGAAACTAGTGATGTTATGACTCATCAAGTAAAATAAATGAATATGAATATAATGCAAATTCCTAACTTCAATTTCCAATAAATTCTATGCTTTTGAAAATGCAATTCTCAATTCAGTTATGCAATCTTTCTTTACATGCACTAAGATAAATGAAAAAGACTCTTGAGAAATCAAAATGCCAATCAATGTAAAATGACTAAATTGTTTTTATTTTCAATATAAGAGAATGACAATGCAAGGAATGAACAACATCTTGATATAAAGTCTCTATTGTGTATATATAGAGACAACCCAATTAGGATATCAAGGAGAGAAATACCCATCCCAAGGTGTAAGGACAATCAAAATGAAAAAGATGATGAGAAAGGCACTGCCCAAAAGTTCAAGCAAAGGCAGGTTTCTTATCATTCAATAGACACTTAACAGTCACCATAGAGACCCAAGAAGACTCAACAGTCATCAAAACCTACCCAAACACCACCAAAACCATCAACCAAGAAACAAAGGTTGATGTACATGATTGTTCAAGAGAAAATTGCATATGTACGCAGCTTGCAGGAGTACAACATGTGTATGTATGTGGTTGTCAAGTAAAAACCTGTGTATATGTGTAAAAACACAGCTAGGCTAAGGAGAAGGATAAGAAACTAAGACTTGTAGTGAACAAAGGCTATCAAGTAATCATACGACAAGAAATTCAATATGAACAAGAGAAATCTAAGGAGAAAACACTCCAAACCCTGAAAAATAAGATTTTATCCCAAGTATGGTCACCAATTCTATTACGAGGAAAATCTCTCTATGGCTAGGGGTAAAACACAATAGAAGGAAATGACTACAGAAATCAACTCTAATCTCAAGTATTCTATATAAACAAATATGTTAGCAAGACAATATAAAAGGCCTACCTCATCCAGACGTTCGATGAAGTCCATCGTTGAGCACTTGACCCAAAGAAATATTCCTGCAACTATTCCTCAACAACCAAGCAATGAAATGATATGTTGATAAAAGATAATGTTAGTACATTAAATAGAATAATCCATCAACATTCATAAAAAATACTCCCATGGAATAATAATTCAAATATTTTCAAGATATTAAATGGACGAGAAAAAAGTATTTCTATTAAGATATAATCAACAGAAGTGAATGAGTTACAAACTTCTATGTCGACAGAGTTTGAAACCGAGAAACTAAGTTCCTTCCAGTTGGGCCTCCACCACTTCAATATTCCACCAAAGGAAGGATCATATAAGAGAGACAGTGAAGTTCTCAATCAATAAGAGAAGATCTTGGGGGATGAACAATTTGTTAAGACTCAAAGGACAAAGGGATGCAGACTCAATGTGAAGTGAATAATTTCTCTAGAGTGACTTTTCTCTCAAAGTTGAATTCTTTCTCCTCTTTTCCATAGCTCAGATTTGACTCATTTATAGCCTTCAAGTGGAATTGAAGGGTTGAGTCGAAACATTTCCAGTATATGGAAGGCCAAGGATAATTGATCTCGTGACGTGACATGGAAACCCAACACCATTTTTTAATTTTGGGAACATTTCCCGATGTACGTGGGTTGTAGTGGTGTAGCCTGCATATATGCATGTTGTAATATAGGCATGGTGCTTATATGTGGAAAAATATTTTTTTTAGCTCTGGGATTTTCAAAACAGGACTTCAAGTCTGCATAGGGAAGTGGAGAAAGGCCCTCTATGCAAGATTGCATAGGGTGAGGAAAATCTTGCTATAACAACTATTCCTCTTCCTATTATTCTGGCTGAGTTGTCATTCCCAAATAAAACTAATCCATATATTTCCTTCTTCAATGTTAGAAACCTATCCTTATCACTCATTATATGCTTTGAGGAACCACTGTCAACATACTATCCACGTTTCTTTTTTTCAGCTTGCAAGGAAAGAGTGCATTCTTCAGTGTTGAATTGATCCTACTTATTTATCCATATCCTTTGTGGTTCTTCTCTATGATTGTTTATATTATGCTGTGATTCTCTAGGAGGAACAATCAATCTAGAATCTTTGTCCACGTGTCCAAAGTTTTTTCACTTGTAGCATTCTACTTTCGCACTCAAGGATTCAAATATATTTTGGATTATGTTTTTTCTTCATGAGACCTTCTTGGATAACCATTTCTTGTGTATCTTTAATAGTTTCTTCTATTCTTGGCATTGGCTCTATAATTCATATCTTTGTGCCCAAAATTATTATATGAATAACATAAACCAAGAAAAATAGTTTGATATCGAGGGGTTGAATATCTTGTGAATGAAGCTACTCTTATGAATCCTTATTCTTCTCAAGGTCTCTCTATTTTTGGCTATTGTTGATTCTGAATTCTGAAACTTTTGGGTGGTGTAGTGTCTATGTAATCTTCTTCTTGGTTCCTCTCGCCTTCTTCCTTCTTAGGAGAGACTTTGACTATTTCTGCATAGCTTCTTTGTTATGTTGTCTTGGAGCTTGAGCCTTTCTCTGTCTGGTTATATCCTAGTCTTGATCTATCATGGTATGGTATTTGACTTCTAATGATATCATCCAATACTTTGGTGTTGTTCTGATGCATGTCCTTCTTCTGAAGATATTTTCTCAGAGTGACTATTTATGCTTCCAACCCTTCGATCATCTTCTCCTTTTCATCTATTTTTCCTCTGAGTTCTTCTTTAATTATTTTTTCTTCTTCTACTTGTATTTTTAACTTTGTGATAATCTCCTCGACTTATTCAGAGTTGGAATTCTAAGATCCTTCCTTCCCTTTTAGTTCACCCTTGAGTGACTTGATTTTCTTTCTTTCAATCCTTAGCTCTTCTACTGCACTAATAATTTTTTCTCTGAGATGAACCTCTCCTTCTTCTTTAGAATCTTCTTCAAAATATTGTATTTCATGAAGAGCACTCTTTCAGTATCACTGTCACTGTCTTCATCCTCATTTGATGATGAGCTATATTTCTGAGTGCATAGACTTTTCTTGAAAAAATTATTTTTGTTTCTTCTACCCTTTTGATTTTTATTTTTCTTGTTAAGGTCTTCTTCTTCATCACTTTCCTTATTCTTATGAGGACATTTAGAATAAAAATTACCAATACCACCACAATAAAAAAAATTCAATGTAAACATACCTTTGTATTTGTCATTTCCTCTTTTCAACTTTCAGATGAAGTTTGTCATTTCTTCATCCTCCTCTAAATCATCACTACAACTACAATCTAAATGTAGATTTTTCTTGTTCTTATTATTTGTCTTCTTGGATGCATTGAATTTTGTTTCCTTTGTGACTAGGTTATCTTGTTCTATACTCATCACATAAGCTATGTGTATCCCATGTAGCTTTTCCATGGTCAATGTATCTTGGTCCACCCTTTATTCTAGTGCTGAAATATTCGAATCAAGTCTCATTGGTAGAGATCTCATTACCTTTTGAACAACAACCCATTATTTCATTTCATCTCCCAAACCTTTTATACCATTCACTACTTCATCGACTCATAGAAAGTAATTTGCAATGTCTTTGTCGTCCTTCATCTTCAATTGATCGAACTTGGCCCTAAGGGTTTGAATTTTATCTCCCTTGACTTTTTCAATTCCTTTGTATATGTTATGAATTTTGTCCCAAAATTATTTTGTAGATTCACAGTGCATAACCTCGACATGTATTGATTTAGTCAAACCATTCAAAATAGAACTTCTATCCATTGAGTTTTTTTCTTCAAGTTTCTTTCCATCCTTATCTATCGAGGGAGTGGTTGGTGTATTTTATCCATCTACTACTTCTCTCCATACATCAAATCCCTATTCCTACCCATTATTTTTCATCCTTCTGCTCCATAAGGCATAGTCTTAGTCGTCAAACTGTGGTACCCCAATTTTAGTGTAATCCATGATCTCCTTCCAGTGGTTAGACTACTTATTAAAGGACCTTCTCTGATACCAAATGTGAATCAATATGATTTTTTTTTTTTAATTTTAACTACAATCAATATGTATTGTTTAGCTTTATGAGCATTTCATTAATAACATTCAAGACATCATGAGAAGTATAAAAAAAAAGTGAACAATGAGAACCCAGACAATTACACAATACACTAGAGTTTTAAGTGGAAACCCAATGTGGGATAAAACCACATAACACTTTTCTTATATGTCAGAATAAATACATTCATAGGAAGCACCAACTTCCTTGTTTTCCAGCTACAACTGGAAGGAGGCTACAACCCCCTAGATTCTTAGGATCCAACCTGAAGGAAGCTACAACTCCCTTAGTTTTCCAGCACCAACTAGAAGGAGGCTACAACCCCATTTCCTTTCCCTGTCCTACTACCCTAAAATATAAATGGAGACCATCTGTCACTACCACAAACTCTGTCAATCATGTCACTATAAAACCTGTCACTATAGAATGTGTCATTTTAATCTCATCAACCAATCAGATATGGTCACGTAGATCATATTTTAAGATCACCACAAACAACTCTCAACCATATCAAAAAATTCCTCAAACAAATACCATATGATATGCCTCAACCAAGTACTAAAATATATGCCATAAACCATGTACTAAACAAGTACCAAAACTCTCAATATGTGCATAATTCATAAACCATAATCTCCAAAATATCACCAAGCCATGCCACCAATATGAGTCATAACATTACCAAGATATAACCCTCAAAACATACACAATGAAGTACCTCATAACCTGTGACAACCCTGATGCATAATCATACCTTGCTGCAACCTAGAACAAGCATCCCCTTTACTTTACCACATCCTTTCTATATCATATTCACCAATATATCAAGTGTTCACTAGATAGATATTCAATGAACTTGTGTGTGAGAATATGAGACTCTTGATGTGTATTAATACTCTTCTATTTAACTAATTTTCAACCAATTTACCCTTAATTGGTTTCTTGTTCTAACCACTTTACCCTTCATTAATTTCTTGTTACAACAATTTTACCATTTTTCCTAATTTTAGGGTAATAATTGTTTTACCCTTCTTCCTAATTTTAGGGTCATAACTGTTTTACCTTTTTTTTTTTCTTTCTAATTTAGGGTCATAACTATTTTACCATTTTTCCTAATTTTAGGGTAATAATTGTTTTACTCTTTTTCCTCATTTTATTGTCATAATATTTTTACCCTTTTTCTTAATTTTAGGGTCAACATGTACTTTCTTGTTGCAACTACTTTACCAATAATTAGTAATCTCATAATTTCTTTGTTAAAACTACTTTACCCATAATTGAAATCTTTTTTCAACCACTTTCACGAGGAAACTTCTTGAATACTTTCTAGAGGCTTCTAGAATAATTGACTTCTTGTTGACCTTCTAGGAGATTCTAGATTATTATTGAGGGTCCTCGAATCTTTACAAATCCATATCTCCTCAACCGTAATGAGCCATGTCACGTACCACCTATCACTGTAAATGGAATGACGCCTACTATCCATATATAATATTCTTACTTGCAAATACAATGAACTTAATGTCTTTATTACTTGATCAATTGTGGGTTCCATGACCATACCTTTGGGCCTATTGAAATTTTTTTTCAGACTTTCTTCAAGGGTTGAAATCAATGACAACCAACTCAATATTTCAACAACTTTTGGTCCCCAAATATTTACTAAATGAGGTGAGGAAATGTTTTCTCTACCTTCTCTCTGGAGTACCACTTTGTTTTTCCTGGAAGTCGTCCTTTCAATCTAATCTACCAAAGGTCATGCTACCCTTGTCTTATAGTTCTGGATCACTTCTGCAAAACTGTGTCATCTACCAAATCTTCTTGAGCATCTAGTGTTATGTACTCAATGGAAGGTAGGACCTACTCCTCCTCCCGATCCATCATGGGAGGATCATATATCTTGAGATTCTCCACATTCACTACTGAGTAAATACGCATGTATTGGGGTAGATTGAGTTTATAGGAATTATATCCCACCTTCTCCAATATCTTGAAAGGCACATACCATAGAGCCTTGATCTTCTTACCAAGACCCTGTATTCTTTCCTTGTTCGGTTGTAGACAAAATTTGTCTCCCACTTTGAAAGATTTTTCATTTATGTTTAGATCATGTCATTACTTGTACCTTTCATATCATGTCTTCAGTGTCTCCTATACTTGAAAATGGATCTACCTAATATTTTTTTTAAATTTCTCTTCTTTTAATGCTTCTTCTGTGGTGTCTTCCCTCACTCCTCCTTATTGTCCATAAATAAAATCCAAAGGTGAAGGTGAAAAATACCCAAAAAATCTTCAAAATGGGACTTACTAGTAGAAGTATGGACTTCTTTGTTATAAGAGTGTTGTATGTATGACATATTTTCATATTAGGTCTTTTAATGTTGCATCTTTGGACAACAAGCAAGATAAATTATAGTTGCACATGATTGAAGTATAAAGTAAGATAAATAATCAGTCCATTGTTATTTTAATTGATTTAGGATCTAGTCATAGTTATCTAGATCCTAAGATGGTGGAAAGGTTTATTTTGCCAAGAAGCAAGGTTGGAAAACCTTGGATGGTGCATCTAGATACAGGAGATAAAATAAAGATTAATGAGATGGTCCAACCATGTCCAATGAGCAAGAATGCATTGAACACTAACATAGACCTGAACATTATACCTTTAGGTTCCCATGACTTCCTGATTGGTATGGATTGGTTGGACCAACACCATGTTATCTTGGATTGCTACAATAAAACATTTACTTTCTTGGATGAGAAAGGAAATTTAAGGAAAATAAAATTAATTCCAAGAGTAGTAATTGTCAGAGAAGTTTCAACTTTGCAGTTGAAGAAGAGTTACAGAAAAGGATGTCAAATATTTGTCACGTAGATGGAGGAAACACCTAAATATAAGGTGTCAAAAATTGAATATTGTGCAATCATGAAAGAGTTTGAATATGTATTTAAGGAAATACATAGATTTCCACCTAAAAGAGATATTGAATTCTCTATCAATCTGATGCCTGGAGAAGCTCTAATATCTAAGACTCCTTACAGGATGAGTACACTTGAACTGAAGGAATTGCAAATGCAACTTGAAGAATTTTTTAAGAAGGCGTATATATTCCCAAGTGTGTCACCTTAGTGTTCTCAAGTATTATTTGTGAAGAAAAAGGATGGAACTTTGAGAATTTTATTGACTTTAGGTAGTTGAAAAAAGTAGTTTTAAAGAAAAAGTATCCTTTGCCAAGGATAGACGACCTTTTCAACCAGCTAAAATATGAAAAAATATTCTCCAAGATTGATTTCATGTGAGGATATCATCAGGTAAGATTTAAATAAGAACATGTCAGCAAAAGTTCTTTCAGAACAAGGTATGGCCATTATGAGTTCACAATGGTTCCATTTGGATTAACAAATGTACTAGATGTCTTCATGTGTCTCATGAATGGAGTATTCAGGAATTACTTGGACAAGTTTTTCATTGTCTTCTTGAATGACATTTTGGTTTATTATAAATCTGAATAAGAGCATGATAAACACTTGAGGATGGTGTTACAGGTATTGAGGAAGCATCGATTGTATGCCAAGTTGAGCAAGTGCTCATTTTACCAGAAGAAAATCCATTATTTGTGCCATATCATCTCCAAGGAGGGGATAGCAGTAGATCCAGAAAAAACAAATTCCATTGAAGGATGGCCAACACCAAGGAATGTATCATAAGATAATTCATGGGTCTTGCAGGTTACTATAGAATATTGATTGAAGGGTTCTCAAAGATTGCACACCCAATTAATTACTTACATAAGAATGGTGTGAAGTTTAAGTGGAAACTAGATTGTGACAAGAGTTTCCTATACTTGAATCATTTATTAACAAGTGCTCCAATATTGAGGATTGTTGATCCGAATGAAGATTTCATTGTATGCACTAATGCATGTAATCAGGGACTTGGTGGATTCCTTATTCAAATGGATATGTGGTGTGCTATGAATCAAGGAAGTTGAAGGAGCACGAAATACATTATGAAATTCATGATTTGGAGTCGATAGCCATAGTGCATGTATTGAATATGTGGAGGCACGATATCATGGGGAAAATGTTGAGTTGGGGATAGACCACCATGGTATGAAATACTTGTTTGGACAACCAACTCTAAATGTCAGGAAAAAAAGATGGTTATATTTCAACAGTGAGTATGACTTTGATATAAAGCATATCAAAGGTAAAGAAAAAAAAGTGGTTGATGCACTCAGAATGAGAGTGCATGAGATGCATGCTAAAACCATTAGCAGGTACCAATCTTATTTGAAGAATAGAATTCTAGAGGCTACAAAATTAGATTAGAAATATATGGAATTAAAGGAAAAAATTTAGCAAGGTAACTTACAACAGAAAGATGAAGGCTATAAGCTGGAATATTATGAAATTATTAGATAAAGAGGAAGAATATATTGTTGGCATACTTACAGGAAGGTATTCTTGTCATTGATGGCAAGATCATAGTATGAAACGATGGAAAAGCAGGGACAACGTAAGCTCAAAAGAGATAGTCCAGAGGTGCACGCAAAGTACAAGAGTGTTCTTGTTCATTTGATGGAAAACAGGCAGGCAAGGAAGATCAACAACACAAGGATAATGGCATGGAAAGATCTGAAGTGTAAAATCCATTTCGAAGTTTCGGAAACCGGGCCTTGGGGGAGTCAAGGAAGAAACTCATGACAAGAATGTCGAAACGACGAAATGCAAAACATCGGAATACGTTGATCCAACTCCATTTCAGAGTTTCGGATACCAAGAGATTGAGAAGTCAAGAGTTGAGACTCTTCAACACAGGAGTCTTGAAGTCGCGAAATGAGAAACGCCAAAATCCCGAAAGAAGGAGGACAGTTTCGGATACCGGGAGATGGAAGAGTCGAGACTCTTCATCATCAGGAGTCCTGGAATTGCGAAATGTGAAACGCTGAAATCCCGTAAGAAGGAGGAAATTTTTCGATACCGGAATATGAAAGAGTCGAGACTCTTCATCATCAGGAGCCCTAGAATCGCGAAATGCGAAACGCCGAAATCCCGGAAGAAGGAGGAAAGTTTCAGATACTGGGAGATGGAAGAGTCGAAACTCTTCATCATCAGGAGTCCCGAAATCGTGAAATGCGAAACACATAAATCCCGGAAGAAGGAGGACAGTTTCGGATACCGGGAGTTGGAAGATTCAAGACTCTTCATCATCAAGAGTTCCAGAATCACGAAATGAAAAACACCGAAATCCTAAAAGCAGGAGGACAGTTTCGGATACCAGGAGATTGAGGAGTCAAGAGTCGAGACTCTTCATCACAGGAGTCCCAAAGTGTCGAAACGCAAAATTGTGAAATGTAGTTTTAATTAAGTCTTGGTCACCGTCGGTGGTCACATCATCGAAGAGATGTAGAGAAGAGCTCGAAGAGATAAGATCCTTTTTCGGAGTTTCAAGGATCGTGACTTGGAGAGTCGAGATGCTTTGCGATAGGAATTCACGACATGCGAAATTGTGAAGTGGCGAAAAGAGAAATGACGAAATGATCGAAGCTAGTCCAACTAAGCTCCTTGTTTTTCAGAGTTTTGGGGATCACAACATGGACTGTCAAGATAAATATTCACCACAGGAATTCTGAAATGTCGAAATATCGATATAGCTGGTGGTCGTGTAAGTAGAAGGAGCTAGCATAGCTAGGCTCCATTTCAAGGTTCGCTCCGTAACTTCTAGAAACCACTGATGGTTTCTACCAAAGTACTCGAAGAGACTTCAGTGTGATTTATGTTGATTAAGGTTGGTTGTCATTGATGTCAACCCTTGAAGAAAGACCCGTAGCACAAAGGTTTGGGTAATGGACCCAATAGTGTTTGATGTAAATATGACTCATTATTTTTTTGTCATGGTTGATAAGAAGTAAATATG
>ML783118.1:359328-369776 GCA_009831015.1 Picea engelmannii | reverse complement strand
ATTTTTATTTCTCAAACCAAGTATATCAGAGAAATGCTAAAGAGGTTCGGAATGGAAGATTGCAAACCAGTTATCACTCCCATGCAAACCAGTTGTAAGTTGAGAAAAGATGATGATTCAAAGTCTACATATCAAAGGCAATATAGGTCAATGATTGGCAGCCTACTATATGTGACAACATCCAGACCAGATGTAATGCAGGCAGTTGGACAGGTGGCATGTTTCAAGTAGCACTAAAGGAATCACATGTATTAGCAGTAAAGAGGATCTTCAGATATCTCAAAGGAACATAAGAGTTTGGATTATGGTATCCAAAAGAAAAAGATCTATCACTTATGGCCTACACAGATGCAGATTGGGTAGGTTGTATTGATGACCAACGAAGCACCAGTGGAGAAATGTTCTACTTAGGTGATTGTTTGGTATCATGGCTAAGCAACAAATAATCATCGATATCTCTATCTATAGCCGAGGAAGAGTATATTGCAGCAACAACATGTTGTACACAGGTTCTTTGGATGAAACAAACTTAGACAGATATACAGGTTGAGAATGATGAGCCCATTCCAATATATTGTGATAATACAAGTGCCATCAGTATCTTAAGAAACCCGGTGATGCACTCCAAGACTAAGCACATTCCAATCAAGTATCACTTTCTACGGAAACAGGTTGCAGAAAAGAGCATCAGAGTTGAGTATGTGGGCACAAAAGAACAAGTGGTAGACATCTTTACAAAACCACTTCCACGGGAAGCCTTTGAATATCTTTTCCAAAGACTTGGAGTTATTTCTACTCCAAAAATGAATTCTTTTTGAATGCTTATCCTATATGTCTTAGATGTACACGAGGAAGCCCCATAAGAGGATAGTTTGTCAGGGGGATCAACCTCAGATGGAAAGATACCTTTGCCATTGATGAAAAAGGGAGAGAGATTTATTAGATGCAGAGGACAGAGGCATGGTTCCAAAAGGATCATATTTATTAGATGCAGAGGACAGAGACATGGTTTCAGGGGGAGCATGAGTGATATGATTTCAGTGTTGCATCAGAGTGTTTCCATCAATTCCAAAGGGGGAGATTGTTGATTAAGGTTGGTTGTCATTGATTTCAACCCTTGAAGAAAGAACGGTAGCACAAAGGTTTGGGTAATGGACCCAATAATGTTTGATGTAAATATGACTCATTATTTTTTTGTCGTGGTTGATAAGAAGTAAATATGGATGAACTCCAAAGTAGTCCCCTTATGGTGAAAGCCCTCACGGGAAGACGCTTTGTGGAGTAAGAGAACCCATGCTTAATTGTGGAATAATGAGATGAAGGAAAGTGAATTTGTCAGGGAAAATATCCTAGATGGATAGTTCTTGTCATGTCATTTCCGATGGTATGTGGAACATAGATGATTTTAGGGGCAAAATTTCGCTCATGGGCGAAATTAAGGGGCCTCTAATTTTTTATTAGGCCAATTTTTTGTATTAGAGTGATTTTTCTAAACTTATTTCATTAGCCCGTAATTTATTTTAGGGTAAAAATCATGTACAAGGTTAGCCCATGTTTTTAGGAGGGATAGAGGAAAACAAATTATATTTAGCCCCTGAAATTTGGAGGAACAAGCTTCCATTAGCCAAATTTCTAGAAATATGGGAATTTATGATAGCTTCTTCACCCTGCCATTTGGTAAAATCGGGGTTTATGGTTTAATTTCGCCCCGATTTTTTGGTATGGGAAGTGGGCACTCAACACTGGGTAGCTACAGCCTACAATCTTCCCTTTGCCCGATTTCCAAAGAACATGGAGATTTTTGGCCCTCCCACATGGTATAAATTATATGGGATCTGTAATGCACTCCCCAGTTTACATCTTTGTTCTTATTTGAATTTCCCCTTTGGGGTTTGACGAAACGCAGGTTTACAAATTACGGTTTTACTCTTCTTCGGCTACCTCTTATTTCCCCTTTGGGCCTTGAGGTTTATGGGTTTAGTATTTTACTCTTGGACTTTCTTCTGGTTGGTAACGGGTTACTCCCAGGTTCGGCCCAGGAACCAGTTGGTAGTGACCATATTTTTTTAGTCCAAGACCTGGCTCACAGAGGAGGACCCCACTCGCGGCTCCATTCTAAGGCTCGACCACAGTGGCAATTTGCGAACTTGCATATGTGATTGCAAAATCACATATATGATTGGTGTAGCGGCGACTTCAGAGAGGTGCTTACTGATTTTGTATTTTCTCAAAGCCTTGCTTTATATGTTTTTTCTTCATTTCATCTCTTGTGGGTTTTAGTCAAGCATTCCTTAATCATTGATTCCCCACTTACAAGCATGATCAAAATAACAAAATTGTCGAAGAAATGACATATGAGGAACATAGTGGTGAAGTCAAAGGCACAGGGTTATGTGAGAAGTCTATAATCATCGTTATCCCTTTATCAGATCATGGTCCTAAAAAAAACCAAGTATTTAATGTCTCATGTATCTTTGAATTCATAGAAAATAGCCTATAGGAAGAGCATGTTGAAAATCCTAAGATCATTGAAGATGTAATTTTAGATACACTACATGTTGTTTATCCCTCATCATTGCATGACAAAGAGGTAAATATGGACAATGAAGCATATAAATAAAACTATCAACCAGATGATGAAGAGAAACACTCATATAATTTAATTTCTAACCAAAGCTTTTTAGAAACTCATTCTTCTATTTGACATTGTACTTCATGAAACGATGGTAAAGGGTTTTATGTAGTGGGTACCCTTCTCCTTCAACTAGTTGTTGGAGAAATAGTTGTTAGGGGATGGGGTGTACTTCTCATTGTGGTCCCACCAAAAAAAAGTAAAAAATGATTCAACTATCAAAGGCCAAGGAAGGGGGTGCACCCCTCATTCTTATATTTGGCATTGTACTTCATGAAACTATGGTAAACGATTTTATGTAGTGGGTGTCCCTCTACTTCAACTAGTTGTTGTAAAAGTATTTGTTGGAGAAATAGTAGTTAGGGATAGGGATTTTTCCTCTTTATTCAACCCTCCATGCATGTAAACTTGAGTGGTCTAGATTGAATATTTTTGGGCCTACTACTCAACAAAATTTTAGTTTTCAGAACCAAGTGGACGCGCTAAAAGGAATGATTACTAGTGTTGTGTCCAATAATGAGGGCAGATGGGGTCTCAAGCATAGAAAGGGGGGTCTACTTTCAAATAAAGGAGGGCTCTCTAGCTACAAAATTCAAGTTGTAAACTCACCCTACAATTATTTCCTTAAGTTAGCAAGAAATTATTCATTCATTCTATCAAGTTGGAGTAGAAAAGAAAAAAGGAAATCATGAGCTAAAAATACCAATAATAATTTCTAAAGCATTTCACCATACATTGAGAGAAAGACAATTAGAAAATTCTTCTTTGGTCTGATTTTCGCAAGCTAGAACAATATTACTAGTAAAATGTATCTCACAAAAATTTGATGAACCACTTAGTTAACCAAGATCCTATATAACCATATATCAAGGGTGTTGATTATCATCTCTATCATTATATTTTCCTAGGGTGTTTAGGGTTGATCGTTGAAGAAGAAGTTTGCATGGAAACTATTTTTTGAATGTAGGGGATTGCAAGAGCATGATTTGAATGTGTCATTAAATGGTATAATAGAGTTACATGACATTTGATACCCTTTCTGGCCCAAATATCACCTTGGAATTAATTAGTCTTTGCATATTGATCTAAAAGATCAAAAATTTTCCCAAATAACAATCTTAGTTCCCTTATTGTCCTCTTGTATCCCGAGTATTATATGCTACCAAAATTTTTAAGTACATCGGTTCCCTATTACTGAAAGTGAGTTTAAATGTCCAACAATTTTTTTTTATTTTGCATGTGGCGCTCATTTTGTATGTAGATTTGAGACTAATATATATTTTGACTCAATAAATTTTCTTTTGGAGTTGATTAATTTGGGATATCTGAATGAATGTGTTTAACTAAGCAGTTTCATAGCATTATATCCATATTGTAGATCGTCCGACTCCTTACAACTCCTAAGGAAAAAAAACAAAGTTCCATTCCTTGTGAACCAATACAAACCAAGAAATTCCATTATGTTGGATGCATGTTGCTCCTAGTGTGTAAATTTTGTATTGGGAAGCCTCCCTTTAGGTGATTCATATTCATCTGTAAAGAGTGGGGAGGTGGGAGCCTAGGTGACGGTCCAAGTTTCACTTAATATCATTGCTATACACTAGAGAAGAAGTAGGATGGCACATAGGTTTATGAGAGGATAAACTCTAGGGTTTCTTTCCTGGAGGGTTTGACCTAGGCTTATAAGTGGATAATCCTAAGGTTTTAAGTCTTCATGTCTTCTCTTGCCTTTGGCCTCCATTCAAGGTGTTTCACTGACTCCATTTTCCCAAGGAAAGAAAACAACACTAGTCTCTCTTGCAAGTGATACAAAACCCTAAATCAAAACTCTCTCTCCAAATGATTTTGTATTAGCCTTACGATATTGCATTTGCATCTTCATCTCTTGCATTTATGGTCCAACAACTTGCATTTATTGCTTGGAATCATCTCTAACAAAGTCGTTGCTGCGATTTCTGCATTTTCAGCCATTAGGGTTTGCTAACTTGTACTCAACTAACATAGTTTCATGTTCTTGGTTTCATGCAATCATTTGTGAATGGTTTACAAGCATTTTCATGGTTATTGGGCATAGTTTCATTCACTACCTTGCTGATTTTATAACTGTTACCTATTGATGTTATAAACTTGCTATTGCTGAAGTATACCATCTCTTATTTCAAGTTCTATTACAACAATCATTGGCCTATGGTTTGCCAATCTTTCACTTAGTATTTAACACATACTTCTCATTGCATTTCACTAATTTAGGACTTTTTACTTGCTTCTGTTGTAAAATTGTTACATGATGAAGTATTTCATTGCTGATTCAAGTTTTTCTACAGCCATATTCCCAGTTACAGCGCAAGTTTTGCTACAGCCATATCCACACTTAGTATCCTTGCTAAACTAGTCAAGCAAAAAGGTCCTAAATCAACTTGTTGCTAAAAATAGTTAAGCAGAAAAGTTGATTCAATTCCTTTGGTGTATTTAGTAGTTTATCTAATTTTGCTAAAGCACAAAATATTGATATGACCTTTTGTCTATCCAATCCTTCCATGCAAATAAAGGCAATAAATCAAGTTGGTATTGTTAAACCAAGCAGGAAAACCAAGTCGAACTTACCTATGCTAATTTTGTCAAGTTTGGATACTAATTCGAACTCCTTGGGTATAGTTGGCAAGCATGCTAGCTTTACTATGTTGATTATGCCAAGTAGAAGAGGAGGTTTGACCTCATATTTGGGCATGAGGATATTCTTGGAACTTTTTCCTTGGCCAATATTTGCATGAGAATTTGTGGGATAATGTTGTTTTGGGCTCATATTCAACATGGAAAATATCTGCACGTTAGAGGTCAGCGAAATCACAAGTCAAAACAATAGTATTTTAAGCATGGAATTCATGGATATATATATATATATATATATATATATATATATATATATATATATATATATATATATATATATAAAGTTTTCAGCTGTTCAAAATTGTCTTTCTATAAATTTGATTTTCAACTATTTGTCTTCTTGATTAATTTCCAGCACTTGTATGTCTTGTTGATTTCACATAAGTTAAGCCTGAAATTGTTTAGGGTTTTAACATCGATCTTGAAGTAGGACAGATATACTGTTGTAATTACTGTTTTCATTAAGTACATTTCAAATCTGGTTTATGCTTGATAAGATTGGCCTAGATGGATGAAATTTGTCAGCATGCATTTGGTATCTTTTCTCTTGGATTTCGTTGTTGATGGGGGTTCAAAATGAGTGAAATATTGTCCACTACTTTCTGTTGTAAATTATATTTCAGATCAGCCCTAAGGCTGATAATTTACAGGGACTAGATCCAGGAAACCTCTAGAAAAGAGGTGAAACTTCTAAATTTGCAATTTTACGAAATTTCTACATGCTATTCTTCAAAGTGTGCAAATTCCATATGTGCTCCATGCATTGGTGTCCGACACATCAGGAAACTTCTAGAGCACACATTTGACATGTGTCATGTTTTAGGATACGTGTCAAATATCCAACATGCAGGATACACACACACAAGCATTGGGGGCATGTCCTGTTTCCTAGCTGTGAAAGAGGTATAACACATAGGAGGTATAGAGATGTTGTCGATAGTAGATACACAAAATTATATAATCAAATTAATACATTCAGGGGATTGTGAAACAAAATTCATATGATAAGATGTTAAGAGGAATTCATAGAAGGTTATTAAGAAATCAGACTATCTAATGAATGGACTCTGCAAATTAAAGATTTTCATTTGATAGGCTGTCAAGAGGAATACAATAGAAAATCATAAAATATTTCTATGGCAGTCTACTGAAGATAGATGGTACAATTGTAAAATAGCTTTTTTCTAAGAACAATATAGTACATCACTAATTTTACAATTAAAACAAGCTTGCTAAAAGAAAGCAATAATCCTAAAAACATAAGACATACTTGACTTGCAATACTTGCAAGCTTCTGGAATATAGACCTAAGACATTTGTTTGACTTGACACAAAAGGAAAATTTAGAGCACCCCTCACATGAAGGGAACTCTCTACCTAGGGTAGGTACCTATGAGGCTGTCTCACAGTTTTCAGACATTTCCATAAATCACTGAGGTTGTACTTATCAACATTTTTCAAAAGCAGCAAAAGTTTGCGCATTGCTTTACATATTTTTGCTTTTTCCATCTTTTTTTTTTTTTTTTAAATTGCAATCTCCGGATGACCCCACCAAGACTCATTGGATTTTCTAGAGAATCACAAACTTGAAGTAAAACAAAAACAAATTTTAACAGTGGAAAGGGCACTCAACAGAATTTTCTAAGAGCAGTCACATTTTTCACAGCAAATAAGTGACTACCAATTTACAAGCTTTTCTAGAGTATGAAAAACTCAAACAAAAAAAACACAGATTTCATAGTAGTCCCACAATTCAACAGTGAAAAGAGTACTCAACTCATAGCAAAGAGGGCACATTTTTCACAACAAAGATGTGAGTACTGATTTTTGACATGTAGGTGGCAATTTCTTAAAACACCGTCTTTTAATGTATCATTTACAAAATGCACAACATTTAATCTTGGGAGGAATTTTGGCACAATCCTCTCAAATTCTTGGCAGAAATATTACCCAGTGCATCAACGTCAAATATAACTTCAAAAGGTAGAAATATTACCTAAGCCCACCACTGATGAAACATGTAACCACATAAATTATATCACTTGTATTTGATTTAGATAGCAAAGTAATACTAAACCATAAAAAAAATGATATACAAAACTTGAAACACAACGTTGATATATTGAAAAGAAAAAGCTATGACAAAACATCAATTCTGCTCCAGTTTGAATCAGAATTACATATCTTTGTTCTCCCACAATTGAGGATGATGATTATTACAAAATCATAAGTATATATAGGTATTTTCACAAGGTAAAACATCCTTGTGAATAATAGCAAATTGTTTTACAAAATCTGGGAAGATATTCCCAAAATCTCCTAAACTAAGAAAATAAAATGCAAGTAAAATCTGTAGATCATCCCCTAACTTCTCATGATATCTATTGCCAATTCGATTTTTCCTGCAATAGAACACAAAGATCAAATTAGAAGGATGTTTTATTAGAAAAACAATAAAAAATTGACTTTACAGACTTAGCTACAGAATCATCTGATTCTGTAGCTAGTCAAAAATAACAAACAGGACGAGATATAATAAAAATAAAATCAAATCCAAAACTAATTACTAATTATTCAATTATTCTTTAAATTAAACCAAATAAAAAAGAATGCAAATCGGGACAGAGTAAGAATACTCTGTTTTTCCAATTGACATAAAATCAAATCAAATCTTAATAAGATTGTTTTCATAAATGCAATCAATGGTAAACCAAATCGTATGAGATACAAAACAATCATTACTGATTTGCATATCGTTCAATCCATTTCCAATATAGAAAGCCATCACGATCTCATGCATAACTGTATCCATAGAATCCAGCCATAGACTTCGTTCGCTGAGTTTCAAACAGTTCACAGGTATAGTCGTAATTATCATTGACCAATTATAATCATAACAACAGATTGATATCATTCAATTAAAATCACGATATGTAAATAGCTTCCTTTGTAATCGGATGAAATCAAACTCTGTGAATATCTACTCAAAAGTCTTCATGTTTGATCACCACACAGTCAACAGACAGAGGCGCGATAAAATCGATAGGATTCATGAACTGGGCAATAATCAATACGAATCTTCATCGAGTTAATTATAGAAATGAAATCGAAACCTTGAACAGAAACCAATTCAAACAATAATGAGAATCGAATAAGTTACAAATGGTTATGTATCAACAGAAAAGTATCCGATTTGGTTGAAAGACAAAAATAGCTAACTGATAACTAATTCAATTCATACCATTGACTGTATTCGAAAATAGAAATACCAACAACAATATATTTTTAAAAATATAACAACTTGTCTTATTAATAGAGCATCGAGCTAAATTTGAACAATCATATCTATTTGATGATCCATCGAATCAAAACCCAATCCAATCGAATCTTAAACTATCACCACAAAAATTATATACAGCGAAGCATGCTTATGTAACAGAGCAGGTGAAATATGTACACAGGGTGTAATATAAATGAGTGAAAAATTACCATCGCACTTGCTGAGACTATGTCAATTTTGAATTGACAATTGCTGTAGCAGACTCGACATTTTTGAACAGGATCGAACCTGTAGTTCGTTGCTTCTTGTCGTTGGGTTGCACCTTTTCATTCTGACCAGTGAGCTTTGCCACTTGGTTTTCCAAATCATGGATTTTGGATTGCAACCTTGGGACATCCAAGTAATATCTCTCCAACCACAATCCACACTGATCGCAAGGTGGAGAAATAGGTGGAGCAGTCGAGGGTTTCGATGATTCGCCGAGGGTTTCATGAGGTGGTTCAATACCAGGGAAGTCAGGGTTATCCCGCAGATAAGGAGGTAAATTCTTGACAAAATCATAAGGAGGTTTGCCACACAGGCCCTCTGAGTAAGGATACTCTTCGGCGAGAAAACGTTCAATGTCTGAATCAGAGTCTTCGCTGACCACGATAGGCTTTGATTTGGCAGGGGGCTTAGATTTATTCCTCGCCATGCGAGAGATCAACCTTGCATTTTTCTTGCCTCTAGCATTAGCACCAGTCTTTGCTTTAGTCTTTTTGGTTGTAGGTTTAGCAACTGTGGCCTGTTTAGACACAGCCATAGGCACACTCGTAGGTGACTCGGGTTTAGGTTTGGGTAGCAAGACGTTATAAGGCACAGGGGGAACCTGTTGGGTTTCGGTTACCGTGGGCTTATCGACCTGTGGAGGGTTAGACTCTTTAAAACCATTACGACTGAGAAAATCATGCCAAGAATCACGACGCAACCCTAATTCATGAACCAAAATCATTTTAATCAACCCCAAATGGAAGAGGCTGGTGTCAGCCTGGCTACGCTTGTACCTTTTAGCCACTTTGAACAAACTTCGATGCAGGTAATGGGGCATACTAAGTTCGAAACCCATGAAAATCATCAATAAACGCAGGTGAAACAAGAAAATGAACCCATACATGCCTTCACAAGTAACGAATTGCTTGATAATCATCAAGAGATCATACCAGCGGGGTTTCAACATTTTTGTAGGCAAACCTCTGTCGCATGAGTTCACTGTGCGAGATTGGAACAATAATGTCCATGGAACATCATTTACCTTGCAACTTTTCGACCATTTTTGTCCCGAGACAGGCAGGCTGGTTGCCAAGCTGAGGAACTGTTCAGTGATTTCAAGCTGGACATCTCCAACTTTGGCTCGACAGCCATCGAACGATAACGCAAATTTCCGAGCCACAGTGTGGTTATAACCATCAAATTTCCTTATGAAAGCGAGCCACCCGAATTCTTCCAGGTCGCTATACGTGCCATTAAACATCAACAGTGCTTGGCACCCGTTGGGATCTGCCCTTACAACAGAAGCCATGGCTGCTGTGCATGGTGGGGTTTGGACTGAACAAAACAATGCACAGGGTCAAAAACGATAGGGTTTAACATATCCAGCGTTCAAAGAGGCCGGAATTAACTGCATGCGTGTGAAGGTGGTGGGATTACCACCGCCATGCAATGTATTAATGATTGTGTACAGTTCCGTTCCATCCAACATCATAATCATTTAAACCAAATGTTACGGCCAACCGAATAGGTGTATCATGATATCAACGTGCCAGTCATCCGAAGCAGAACCAACACCATATGTGATAATCATGCGCCAAGTGTTAAGTTTAATCCAAC
>ML783118.1:326552-344382 GCA_009831015.1 Picea engelmannii | reverse complement strand
GAGTGTATTATAATTCAAAGTGAATACAAAATAAATTATTTCAATAATAATTTTAATGGAGAAATTAGAAGTGGACCCAACCCTAAAATAAGGAAAGTGGGGCCAAGTGACCTAGAAGATGTTTTTAAGGAAGCTACTTGGATGGTATAAATAAGAGGCAAGGCTCTCTCATTTGAAACACACTTGATCATATTGAATATCTATAGGTTTCTGAGGTATACAAATGATATCTAAGCCAAAATTATGAGGAAAGTAAAGAAAAGAAGGCCGAAATGCAAGGAAGGATAAATTCTTTTGATGGTTCTTTCTAAGGTATGTTATTTTCAGGTCATCTCACCATTTTCGCCATAACGTTTTTTCTATAATGATTCAGATCCTGAAATTGCTATGCAAGTGAGAAAACATATCCAAGTATCTCTTGTTTTTAAATTTAAGGAAGGTTTGTAGGAATGTGATCATATACAACATGTCTATTACAGAGCTACAAATCATATTTTGATGATGAAATTGATGAGGGCTTTAGGTTGAGGTACATGTTGAGTACATGTTTGAGACAAGTAGTTTATAAGTTGGCACACATACATGAGGTGTATAGTTGATGATGTTGGTACATATTGATGATTCATAGTTGATGAGTAGTTGACACATGATTGGTACATACTTGGCATAAGGTTGGATGCACTTGTTTATGGTACAGGTTGATTACAGGTTGGTGCATGGTTGATGCACTTGTTTATGGTACAGGTTGATTACAGGTTGGTGCATGGTTGATGCAATTGTTTATGGTACATGTTGATTATAGGTTGGTGCATGGTTGATGCACTTTTTTGTGGTACAGTTTGATTACAGGTTGATGCATGGTTGATGCACTTTTTTGTGGTACAGGTTGATTACAGGTTGATGCATGGTTTAGATTTATTGGTACAGGTTTACATTGGTATATCTAACAGTGATAGTGTGACAGTGGTTCCATCATTCTACTTCTACTTCAGGGTGGAAGGATGGGGCAAGGACATGTGGTTGTAGTCAGAAAACATTGGGGGTTGTAGCCTCCTTCTGGTTGTAGCTAGAGATTTGGGGAGTTGGAGCTTCCCTCAGGTTGTAGCCTGAGAAACTAGGGGGTTGGAGCCTCCTTCTAGTTGCAGCTGGAAAACAAAGGAAGTTGGTGCTTCCAATGAATGTAATTATTCAAGACATATAAGAAAAATCATTCCATGGTTTTCTCCCGATTTGGGTTTCCACGTAAAACATCGGTGTATTGTGTATGTGTGTGATTGTTTATTTAATACTGCTCATTATTTGATAATAATTCTACATTGATATAACATTTGAAGAAAAAGGATTATAATTACGTTATTACCGATTCATCCCCCCTCTCAGTAATCCAACAATTTCCAGAGGAAATAAAGAGTCTTAAGGCATCTACCAATGGAATGGAGATTGTTCATAGAGGCGATTGACAGATGGAAGAGCATTGAAGCCTATAACTGCAACAGAGGGGATGAGCTCGACTGTGATAGAGAAGACGAAGAGTCTCAACTGCAAGATAGGCCAAGTAATCTCGGCATAACACCCAATGATGATGGACGCATGGGGGGAACAACTAGAGAATTTGAAGAGTTGCAATGATGATCTGGCAGAGCACTCAACATGGGGATAACATGTAGAAACATTATGAAGAGAGCATGCAGAGGATGCATAGAGACTATAAGAATGCAAAACAAAGAAGAGATCAGTGTTGTTGTTGATGAGAGTGATTCAGGTGTGTAGAAGGAGGAGTGTGTAGTAGCTAAAATACAGAGAAGAGGAATGGTGCATTGAATTGACATGGCGCACAGAGCATAAAAATTCAAAGCACAGAAAGCACAAGGAATGTGTGCAACAAGATAGTGAGACAGTAAAGGAAGGCCGAGGTGATCTTGTAGAGAAAAATGGAAGATCAGAAAGTGCAAGAAGATTTAGATAGAGAGACTCTGATACAAGAGAGAAGAGAAGCATAGAAGAATAGTGATAAGTCTGGTAAGCCAATGATAAATATTGTATCACTGTGATAAATTTATATATAGCAAAGATTTATATTTCAGGGTGGTTGGGAGGTGCTAGGGAGGACTATTTTCCTCACAGGTTCAAATGAGTGCTTGAACATAGGGAGTTGAAGCTTCCATCTGGTTTCAGCCAGAGAAATTAGGGTGGAAGGGTGGTGCAAGGGAGAACTATAGTTCTCTGTTTTACAAGTTGGTTCCTGTGTGACAGGAAGTTGGTGCTTCCATCCAATTGGTGGTGGAACACTTAGGGAGTTGTTTCTTTCTTCTAGTGGGTGCTAGAGAAACCAGAGAGTTGGTTCTCTCAGCAAGTAGGAGCTTGTAAAACAGAGGTTGTAGCCTCATTATGAGTTGGCGCTCATAAGTATGATAATGTACATAATGTAAAGATATTTATCATATAAAGAAGAAGAGGTTTTTACCCTTTATAGGTTTCCTCAGGAAATATCTGTCTCTGTGTATATCATATGTGTGAATGATGTTGAATTTTCTATTGCTTACTTCCATGCATTATCGTGATTTTCATTGAGTGCTCTATAAAGAATTTAAAATAAGCATAATTGTTTAAGCACATGAACAACTGATTCACCCCCCCCCCCCTCTCATTTGTCCAACAATTGGTATCAGAGCCGACCCATTTTATCTAAGGGTAGATCCTAGAGATTAAACATGTCAATCCATGAAGGAAATTCAACAAATAAGGCCACTTTGTTCAATAGAAAAAACTTTTCCTTCTGGAAAGTTAGAATGAGAACCTACATAATGGCCTTAGGTGCAGATGTCTAGGATGTGGTAGATATTGGTTATGTAAAGACAGTTGTACTAGCTAATAAGGATGACAAGATAGAATTTAGCTTCAACGCTAAGGCTATGAATGATATCTTGAGTGGGCTTGCAGAAGCAAAATTCGTAAAAGTTATGCACCTAGGAACTACCAAAGAAATGTAGGACAAACTCATTAGCAATTATGAAGGTACTGAGAAGGTAAAGGACGCCAAGCTTCAAATATACAGAGTACAATTTGAATAGTTGAAGATGAAAGAATATGAAACTGTTGGAAAATACTTTCTGAGAGTTGAAGAACTAGTAAATGCAATGAATGAACTTGGTGAAAAAATTGAGGAACCTTCTTTAGTTCAGAAAATTTTGAGATCTCTACCAGATAGGTTCAACCCGAAGGTCTCTGCTATAGAAGAAATTAATGATCTGAAAACCTTGGAGTTTGATCAAATTCTAGGAATATTGACTGCATATGAAATGAGAATAGTTAAATATAAACCCACCTCCAGAGAAGCATCATTTAAAGGAGACAAGAATGAGGATTCTGAGCTTGATGAAATTGAAGAAAATTTTGTGAAGAGACTGAATAAGGGATCAGGCAAATACAAAGGTAAACTACCTTTCAAATGTTTCAACTTTGGTAAGATAGGTCATTTTGCAAATAAATTTCCTCGCAAAGGAAAGGATCAGACATGTGATGATGAGGAGAAGCAAAAACACAGAAATTTCTTTAAAGAGAATAATTTTAAGAAGAAAAGTCTTTTTGTAAACAATGATGATGATCCTTCAGATGATGAAGATAAACTAAATGAATTCATACTTGTGGCCAAAGAGGATTATGATAATAAAATCACAGGAAGTGAGGCTAATGAAGAATAAGTTTTGGTTGATATGGAAGGAGAACTGATCAATGCACTGGAAGAGATTGACAGACTTAGAATTAAGAACAAAAAGAAAAAACAATTGTTGATACAGTTTGAGAAAGACAGTAAACAACCCGATGAAGACTTTTCCCTGCTAAAAGTAGGATTAGAAGAGGCAAAGAAAATCAAGGACATTTTGAAACAACAATTATCAGAAAAGAAGGCAATATGTAAATCTCTGGAAGAAGAAGTAGTGAAAACTAGGAAAGAGTTGGAGAAGTTTCAAGCCTTGTATCATCAAAATCTGTCAAGTATCAAAGCCTCAGAAGGATTAGCCACCATTCTGAATTAGCAAAGGAATCCAAAGATGAAAACTGGATTGGGTTATGAAGAGGGATCAAGTAGTGGTCAACTAAGAAACAAAGAATCCATCAAGTTTGTCAAATCTACAACCAATGACAACAACAAACCTGAAGAAACAAAGGAAGAAAATCAACTACCCAGGAGGAGTAAAGAAAAAGGTGCTAGGACTGAATCTGTAGAACAAAGAAATAATGCACTCCCTACTCAAGGAAATCATCAGCATGGAAAAAATTGACCTGTTCAAAGAAGACAACCATTTTCCAGGTACCAACGTTTTTTCTATGGATATTGTTTATTTTGCTCTAACTTTGGTCATAAAGCTGTAAAATGTTCTTTAAAATTAAATTATGAGCAATCAAGACATTCAAGGTATAGATATTTGCCACAACAAAGAATTAGACAGCCAAGTAACAAACCACCACAGAATGCAAATCACTTGATGGATGGGAAAAGGAAACAGGTTAATCATAACAATCATTATGATCCTTTATTCAATGAACCAGAATGTTACATCTGACATAACTATGGACATAAATATGTTGACTGTCGCTTAAGGAACTATGAACCAGATTTGAATTCCCCTGCTGAAAATGTCAAGGTTTGGAAGAAGAAAGAAAGTGACAGGTGTGGATTAGTGTTGTCAGCTCAAAGACAAACGAAACCTTGGTATATAGACAGTGGATGCTCCAAACATATGACGAAAGACAAAGGTAAGTTTCTATTTCTAAGTGAAAGAAAATCAGGAAATGTAACCTTTGGAAATGATGCTCCAGGTAAAATAAGGGGTAACGGGATGGTGAGTTTAAGTAATGGAAAAGGAAAAGCCCAAGATGTCCTACTTGTAGATGGGCTGAAACATAATCTTCTCAGTGTAAGTCAAATGTGTGATAGAGGATGTGAAGTGGTTTTCACATCCAAGGACTACAAGATAAAGTCTGCAAACTTAGGACAAGTGGTGGCCAAAGGAATAAGGACAGAAAATAATGTATATGTGCTGAAAGAAGATAGAGAAGAGTGTCATCTAAGAAAACATGATGAAATATGGTTATGGAATAGGAGACTTGGACATCTAAACTTTTACCACTTAATCAAGCTCAAAAATCTTGAGTTAGTAAAAGATCTTCCGAGAATGTCAAAGCCCCAAGATTCTATGTGTAAACCCTGCCAAATAGGAAAGCTAACCAGGACATAGTTTAAGTCCAAGAGCACTACTTCAATAGAGAAACCACTCCAACTAGTTCATATGGATTTATGTGGACCATCAAGACAGGAAGGCACAAGGAAAGAAAACTACTTCATGTTGATGATTGATGATTACTCCAGACTTACTTGGGTTGCCTTTCTTAAGGAAAAAGATGAAGCATTTGAGAAGTTTAAAATATTTAAGGCTTTAATCGAGAATCAAACATGCAAGAGGTTAAAGGTAGTAATATCAGACAGAGGAGGATAATTTATGTCAAGTAATTTCAAGGAATTCTATGACAAGCATGGGATCAAGAGAGAATACACAATCCCAAGAACTCCACAACAAAATGGAGTAGTTGAGAGGCAAAATAGAACAGTGCAACAAATGGCCAAGTCAATGATGAATGAGAAGAACATTGGTCAAACCTATTGGGTAGAAGAAATACATACAACAGTCCATGTTCTTAACAAAGCCCACATCAAACCACAAAGTGACAAGACACCTTATGAACTATGGTATGGGAGACCTGCTTCAATCAAACACTTCAAAGTCTTTGGGAGTAATTGTTACATAAAGAATAATGATGAGAACCTTGGAAAATATGATGACAGGGATGATGAAGGTATCTTTTTAGGGTATGCTACAAACAGTAAAGGATACAGATGCTATAAAAAGAGGCTGCATAAAATGGTTGATAGTATTGACATAAAAGTTGATGAAGGAATCCCAGCAAGAGAGGTGTACAATTATGAGTCTTCTACAGAGAACACAGCTAAAGATGAATATGAATAGGTCCAAGAATCAGAAAACGAAGAATCTGAATCAGATGAAGACACATATACTCAGACAGACTCAAATCAACAGACAACTTCAAATTCCTCTTCCAGAATCACTCAAAAGAATCATCCTAAAAGTGAGATAATTGGTGAAAAAGACAAAGGTGTACAAACCAGGAGAAAGATAATAAAAAACATTGAACAATCACATATAGCTTTCATAACCATGCTAGAACCCAAGAATTTTAATGAAGCTAGCAAATATGACCATTTGGTTAAAGAAATGAATGATGAACTTGATCAGATTGAGAAAAACAATACGTGGGAGATGGTTCATAGACCTGAAGGTAAAAATATCATTGTTTCCAAATGGATCCTTAAGAATAAATTAAATGAGCAAGGACAGGTTGTCAGGAACAAAGCAAGATTGGTTTGTAAAGGCTATGCTCAAATAGAAAGACTGGATTTTGATGAAACATTTGCGCCCATAGAAATATTAGAAGCTATCATAATATTTCTTTCCTATGCTTGTCATAAAAGGTTTAAAGTCTATCAAATGGATGTCAAGTCAGCTTTTCTAAATGGAGATTTAAATGAAGAAGTCTATATGGAACAACCAGAGGGTTTCGAATTGTCTGATAATCCTGACTTAGTATGCAAGCTGAAGAAAGATTTATATGGGTTAAAACAAGCCCCTCGTGCCTGGTATCAAAGACTGGATACATATCTCAAAGACAAAGGGTTCAAGAGAAGAACAATTGACAACAATGTATATATCAAAACAGAGGATAATGATTTTCTCATCGTGTTGGTCTATGTAGATGACATCATCTTCGGATGTAATAAGGATTCATTGGTACAATGTTTTTCTTCTAAAATGGAGTCTGAGTTTGAAATGTCTATGATAGGTGAACTGCCATTTTTTCTTGGTCTGCAAATTACTCATAGGTCTGAAGGAATGCTCATTTCTCTAGAAATATATCTACGAGAAATGTTGAAAAGGTTTCAAATTGAAGATTCTAAACCTGTGGGCACACCTATGGTTACTAGATGAAAATTAAGCAAGGATGATGACTCACCTAATGTTGATCAAAGTTCATATAGGTCAATGATAGGCAGTCTATTGTACATCACAACATCTCGTCCAGACATAATGCATGTTATTGGCATGGTAGGAAGATATTAGTCTACACCTAATCAGAGTCATTTGATAGCTGTCAAAAGGATATTCATATATTTGAAAGAAACAATGAACTATGGCCTATGTTATCCTAAGAATCAAAATTTTCAATTATCGGTCTACTCAAGTGTTGATTGGGCTAACTGCATGGATGAAAGGAAAAGAATGAGTGGAGGTGCATTCTTCTTAGGAGATTCTCTAGTAGCATGGTTGAGTAAAAAGAAAGGTTCCATTTCTTTATCAACTATAGAGGCAGAGTACATTGTTGCTGCTACCTGTTGCACTTAGGTATTATGGATGATTCAGACACTTGAAGACTTGGAGGTAAAATATGCTACACCAATCCCAATTCATTGTAATAACACTAGTGCCTTCAGTGTGTCTAAGAATCTTGTATTCCACTCCAAGACCAAGCATATTCCCATAAAATACCATTTTCTGAGAGAGCATGTCACCAATCAGGTTGTTCAGGTCCATTACATTCCAACCACACAAAAAATTGTAGACATCTTTACTAAACCCCTAGCCAAGACACCATTTGAACATCTCCGACAGAAGCTGGGTGTCATCCCGTCTCACACATAAGAGAGTCCATCCTGTTAGGGGGATTTTTGTATTGATTGAATATCTTATACCTCCTAAAAACATTGCAACAACTCATGGGGAGCATGTTTTCTTTGACATTGATGTCAAATGGGGAGAAAAGGAGTGGTCCAGACCATATGCTACAGTTGGAGGTCCAAACATATTAGCGCAGTCGTTCAGGGTTTCCATCAATGCCAAAGGGGGAGATTGTTGGCATGTTTATAGGTAGGTGTGCTTGTCATTGATGGAAAAATCAGAGTATGCAATGATGGAAAAACAGGGACAATGTAAGCTCATAAGAGATAGTGCATAGGTGCACGTAGAGTGCAAGAGTGTGCTTGTTCATTTGATGGAAAATAGGCAGGCAAGGAAGATCAATAGGTAGGCAAGGAAGATCAGCAACGCAGGGATAATGGCATGGATAGATCCAAAGTGTAAACTCCATTTCAGAGTTTCAGAAATCAGGCATTGGAGGATTCAAGGAAGCAACTCACGACAAGAATGCCAAAATGGCGAAATGCGAAACACCGGAATACATTGATCCAACTCCATTTCAGAGTTTCGGATACTGAGATGTTGAGAAGTCAAGAGTCAAGAATCTTCAACACAGGAGTCCTGAAGTTGCGAAATGAGAAACATCAAAATCCTAAAAGAAGAAGGACAGTTTTGGATACTGGGAGATGAAAGAGTCGAGACTCTTCATCATCAAGAGTCCTAGAATCGTGAAATGCGAAATGCTAAAATCCCGGAAGAAGGAGGACAATTTTGGATACCAGGAGATGGAAGAGTCGAGACTCTTCATCATCAAGAGCCCTGGAATGGAGAAATGTGAAACGCCGAAATCCCGAAAGGAGGATGGTTTTGGATACCTGGAGATCAAAGAGTTGAGATTCTTTATCATCAGGAGTCATGAAATCGCGAAATGCGAAACGCTGAAATCCCGAAAGAAGGAGGAGAGTTTCAGATACTGAGAGTTGGAAGATTCAAGACTCTTCATCATCAGGAGTCTCGGAATCGCAAAATGCGAAATGCCGAAATCCTGAAAGCAGGAGGACAGTTTCAGATACCGAGAGATTGAGGAGTCAAGAGTCGAGACTCTTCATCATAGGAGTCTCGAAGTGCTGAAACGCAAAATTGTGAAATGCAATTTTGAATAAGACTTGGTCACCACTGGTGGTCACATCGTCGAAGAGCTATAGAGAAGAGCTCGAAGAGATAAGCTCCTTTTTCAGAGTTTCGAAGATCGCGACTTGGGGAATTGAGATGCTTCGCAACAGGAATTTACGACATGCGAAATCACAAAGTGGCGAAAAGAGAAATGATCAAAGCTAGTCCAACTAAGCTCCTTGTTTTTTAGAGTTTCAGGGATCGTGACATGGAGTATCAAGATAAATATTCGCCACAGGAATTTCGAAAGGCCAAATTCTGAAATGTCGAAATATCGATGTAGCCGGTGGTCACCGTCGATGGTTGTGTAAGTGGAAGGAGCTAGCATATTTAGGCTCCATTTCAAGGTTTTCTCTGTAATTGCTAGAAACCACTGATGGTTTCTGCCAAAATACTCGAAGAGACTTCAGTGTGATTTCCAGAGGAACTGAAGAGTCTCAAGGAATCTGCCAGTGGAATGAAGACTGTTCATAGAGGCGATTGACATATGGAAGAGCGTTGAAGCCTGTAACTGCAACAAAGGGGATGAGCTCGACTATGACAGAGAAGAGGAAGAGTCTCAACTGCAAGATAGGCTAAGGAATCTCGGCATAACACCCAGTGATGATGGATGCATGGGGGGAACAACCAGAGAAGCTGAAGAGTTGCAATGATGATCAGGCAGGACAGTTGACATGGGGATAGCATGCAAAAACATTATGGAGAGAGCATGCAACAAATGCACAGAGACTATAAGAAAGAAGAACAAAGAAGAGATCAGTGTTGTTGTTGATGAGAGTGATTCAAGCGTGTAGAAGGAGGAGTGTGCGGCAGTTGAAATACAGAGAAGAGGAATGTTGCATTGAATGGACATGGCACATAGAGCATAAAAGGCATAAGCATAGAAATCACAAGGCATGTGTGCAGCAAGACAATGAGACAGTAAAGAAAGGTTGAGGTGCTCTTATAGAGGAAAAAAAAAGATCAGAAAGTGCAAGAAGATGCAAGAAGATGCAGACAGAGAGACTCTAATACAGGAGAGAGGAGAAGCATAAAAAAACAGTGATAAGTCTGGTAAGCCAATGATAAATATTGTATCACTGTGATAAATTTATATATAGAAAAGATTTATATCTCAGGGTGGTTGGGAGGTGCTAGGGAGTGTTGGTGCATTATACACACCTGGGAGACGTGGAAGAAATCTTTTAATGTTCAGTTAATGAAATGGTTTGGGGTTTAAAAGAATAATAAACTCCTAGATTTCATTTATGTACTTATATTAGATCAAGCCATAGTATATTTGTTAGGGAATACCCCCCTTGGCTTCGCTAGGAGTTGGCCTAGATGGAGGAGTTGAGGATTAGGTAACAACACCTTAACTCTCACTTGCCCCCAAGGACACACCGAGTGGATTGAAGATTTATTCCACATCTCCCAGGTGTGTATAAGGCGACAACAGGGAGGATTGTTGTCCTCACAGGTTCAAGGAGGTGCTTGAACATATGGAGTTGAAGCTTCCATCTGGTTATAGCTAGAGAAACCAGGGTGGCAGAGTGGTGCAAGGGAGAACTATAGTTCTCTGTTTTACAGGTTGGTTCCTGTGTGACTAGAAGTTGGTGCTTCCATCTAGTTGGTGCTGGAACACTTAGGGAGTTGTTGCTTCCTTCTAGTGGGTGCTAGAGAAACTAGAGAGTTGGTGCTCTCAGCAAGTAGAAGCTTTCAAAACAGAGGTTGTAGCCTCATTATGAGTTGGTGCTCATAAGTATGATAATGTACAAAATCTAAAGATACTTATCATATAAATAAAAAGAGGTTTTTACCCTTTATGGGTTTCCTCAGGAAATATGTCTCTGTGTATCTCATATGTGTGAATTATGTTGAATGTTCTATTTCTTACTTCCATGCATTATCGTGATTGTCATCAAGTGCTCTGTAAAGAATTTAAAATAAGCATAATTGTTTAAGCATGTGAACAACTGATTCACCCCCCCTCTCAGTTGTCTAACATATATGTGCCAAATTCTTGGGAATTGAAGGATATGATATTGGGATAAATGCATAATGTACCTTATGTTGGACACCCAGGTTATCAGAAGACTATTGCAGTTGTCAAGAGAAAATATTATTGGCCAAGGATGAAGAAAGAAGTTGTTGTGTTTATTGCCAAGTGTTTGGCATGTCAAAAGGTAAATGTTGAGAATAGACACCCAAATGGTCTGCAACAACCATTTCACATTCATGAGTAGAAGTGGGAAGTGG
Source organism: Picea engelmannii (assembly GCA_009831015.1). Taxonomy (NCBI): domain Eukaryota; kingdom Viridiplantae; phylum Streptophyta; class Pinopsida; order Pinales; family Pinaceae; genus Picea; species Picea engelmannii. The sequence goes on along the minus strand of ML783118.1, from coordinate 333,202 downwards.
TAATAATGGACTTTGTCACTAAGCTACCCATAAATAACAAACGACATGATTATATCATGGTGGTGGTGGACAAACTTACCAAAGCTACCAATTTTATTCCAATAAATCTTACTCACAAGGAAACTAACATAGCTAATATTTATTTGAAAGAAATAGATCGATTACATGGGATGCCGAAGAAAATTATGGTTGATAGATATCCAAATTTTAATTCAAATTTTTGGAAGGGATTGTTCATGGGATTTGGAACAAAACTGCAATTTAGCACGACCTATCATCTAGAGTTAGATGGGAAGACAAGAAGGGTGAATCAACTAATTGAATATATATTAAGAATCTATGTCATGGATCAATTATCCAAGTGGAAGGATTATCTACACTTCGTAGAGTTTTATTAAAACAATGTGTACCAAGCATCCCTGAAGATGAGCACATTTGAGGAACTCTGTGGAAGAAAATGCAACACACCAATCAACTGGGACAACCCAACAGACCGTGCAGTAGTTGAACCAGAACTACTTAGAGAAATGGAAGAGAAAATGATGAAGATAAAGCAGAATTTAAAGGTTTCACATGAAAGGAAAAAAAAAGTTGTTGATAATAGCAGAACTCACGGGGAATTTAATGTGGGTGGTCATGTGTTTCTGAAAGTAAATGCCAAAAAAAGTTCCTTTAAGTTGGGAAATTGTTCAAAGTTGGCAATGCAGTTTTGTGGGTCGTTTGAAATCATGGAAAGGATTAGCCTTGTGGCATACATGCTTTCCTTTCCTACATCAATGCATATCCATAATTTATTCCATGTATCATTACTTAAAAGTATGTTCCTGATACTCATCATGTGATTAATTGGAATGTGATTCAGGTGGAGAAAGAAATTCTTTTTTAAGAGCATTTGGTGTGCATATTGGATCAAAAGATTAAGCAGATCCAAAATTGAGCCATAGGGCTACTAAAGTTCCAATGGACCTGGTATGGACCTGAGGATGCTATGTGGGATGAATACCCACATATTTTTTAGAAATTTTGAATTTTGATTGTACGTATGTATATACTTCACTGAGGACAATGCATAAATAAGGAGGAGGGGATTGTACATCACTAGGCTTATCCCCAAGTGTAAATACCAATGTAACTGAAATTTACTTATAAGTTTGTGAGATGAAGTAATAAGTTTGTTTGTTTGGTTCTACACGCATTAAGTTAGTGTGTGAGGATATCACATCAAAGGAGGGTGCACAGTTATAAAATGATACATCACGCAGTTTAATGTTTTGGTGTGCACTTGTGTAAGTACACAAGAATGGAACATTGAAAGTGAAATAAAATAACGAATGTAGCGTACACAAGTGTTAGTGTGAAAGGATGGCACACTGAAGGAATAGGTGCGCAACCATGGATTCAATGAACATTGTCTTAGTGTGCAGGTTTTGAAGGCCAGAGAATCCTTTTGTATATAAGTCATGATGTAACACACACCTATGTAAGGGTGCAAGGGTGGCACACTAAAGAAAGAGTGTGTGCATCCCACAAGTTATGTGCACACTAGTTTAGTGCGTGATATTTATGTTTTGAGGCTGGTGATCCTAGATGCAACATATCGGTACTGTGGTACTGAGAATGTAAATGTAATCACATGAAATTTAATAAAAATAAATCCTTACAGAAGGCCGACCACATAAAAGAGAATGGGAGGATTAAAATCCACTAGCTATGTTCAAGGGGTCTGGGTTAAAGTGTCTTAAACCAAGAAAGGAATATTATATTAATATATCTTAAAAAATGTAAAGTTAGGATATATTATTTTATTCTAAGTCCTAAGGAGAGAACAAGTGGTTGAAGACAGTTCTCAATAGAAAAAGTGTCAATTTGGGAACATGTTGTGGACTAGAGGAAGTTCTCAACTTGATAGGTGCCAAGCTGGTAACATACAGACAAATAGTTTGGATTTATTCCATTCTAGCATTTTTGGCATGGAGGATCATTGGATGATTATGCATGGGATGACCAAGCTATGAGGGAGCCGACTATGCTGTCATTGACACGACTGATATGTCATGACCTGAATGTTATGTCATATAATTGTCTAGTCAGTGAAATTGATTGTTAATTTGTCTAGTATAATGATTATTGTTGCAGATATATGTATATTGCTTAGCCTAAAGAGCTAGACGGAAGAGGCATTATGTCAAGCCCGTGGGTTATTAAACTGAAGAGGCGGGTTGTCAGACCTGTGGGTGATTAAAATTAAGAGGTGGGTTTTTAGGCCCATGAGTTATTAAACTGAAGAGAGGATTTTTCAGGTCCATGGGACTTTGGACTGAAGAGGCAGGTTTTCAGGCTCGTGGGAGATTACATTCTCTCAAGGTGAGAGAATTGCTAGGGATTATTTTCCAAGGTGCCAAACTGTAGTGATAGGTCTCTAATACTTCATGTTTGGCCTATTGTTGAAGCCTTCGAGGGGAAGTGGGGTAGATGAAGGACTATTGAGCAAAGAAGGGACACACGTTCTAGGGTGGAATAGACATGTGGGGATTGAGAGACTGTAAGTTGTCAGTGTGAATTGGCATATGTGACAAACTTTCTTTAAATTGAGTCACATGTGACTAAGTTACCTATGGCTGAGTTCTTATTGAGTGAGATACTTTAGTGTGGATAGGAACTCTTACCCAAGTGGAGTTTATCCCCAACTCGAGGGTTGTTACGAGGAAAATCTCTCTATGGCTAGGGTAAACCACAACAAATGGAAATGATTGTAGAAATCAACTCTATTCCCAAGTATGTTATATAGACTAATATGCTATCAAGACAAGATAAAATTCCTACCTCGTCCAGATGTTCGATGAAGTCCACCATTGAGCACTTGACCCAAGCAATATACCTGCAACTAGTCCTCGACAACCAAGAAAAGAAATCACATGGTGATAATATATGATTCTAGCACATTCAATAGCATAATCCATTAATATACATAACAAATACGCCCACGAAATAATAATTCAAATATTCGCAAGATATCAATTGGAAGGGAAAAGAGTATTTCTATTAATATATGATCAACATAAGTGAAAATGTTATAGACTTCCATTTTGGCACAGTTCGGAACCGAGAAACTAAGTTCATTCTAGTTGGGCCTCCACCACTTCAATCCTTCACCATAGGCAAGCTCATAGAAGAGAGGCAATGAAGTTCTCAACCAATAAGGGAAGCACTTGGGGACTAAACACTGTGTTCAAACTTAAAGGACAAAGGGATGCAGACTCAATATGAAGTAAATAATTTCTCCAGAGTAACTTTTCTCTCAAAGTTGAATTCTTTCTCCTCTTTTTCATAGCTCAAAATTGGCCCATTTATAGCTTTTAAATGGAGCTAAAGGGCCGAGTCAGAACGTTTCCAGTATATGGAAGGCCAAGGATCATAGATCTCCTATTGTGACATGGAAACCCAACACTATTTTTCATTTTTGGGCAAAAATCTCGATGCACACGGGTTGTAGTGGTGCAACATGTGTATACGCATGTTGTATAGTAGGCAAGGTGCATACATGTGGAAAAAATAATTTTTTTATCTCTGGGATTTTGCAAAAAGGGATGAAAAGTTTGCATAGGGAAATGGAAAAATGCCCTTTGTGGAAGATTGCATAGGGTGAGGCATATATTTCTATAACAGGGGTGACCCACTGTTGAGATTTATGAACAATGCAGTCTAACACTGGGAGGAATGTGGAGGATCTGCCTGTAGTTGGTGTAATATATTCAAAAGATAAGTTCTAATTATGTGTTAAATTATATTTGCAGTAATGTTTATGCAATTTCCATCATGGGCTTATGTTGTTTATGTTGTGTGTATATTCTGTGATGATTGTATATAATTGTGTTATGAATATGTATAGAATTACACGTTGCATAATGTATGTTTATGTTTTAATTAGTGACATAATTGTGTTAGAGCAATTTCGATGGAATTGTTGGTAAATTAGTATAAGAGTTGATGACAATATAAGTTTGAATGACGTGACTTGGCCTGTGTGTCCAGGTGTGTTGCAAAGTTGGTATTAGAGAAATAAAGTTTAAGTTTTAAGAAAGTGTTATAATGAAGGTTTCCATAGGAGGGAACATCTTTTCCCTAAATCAGATCTACAATATGCCAAAGTTACAGTTGCAGTACTAGTTGTAGTTGCAGTGCCAGTTTCTTTGTGATAGTGTTATAGGAAGATTGTCCTCACCCTATGCAATCTTGCACAGAGGGCCTTTTTCCATTTTCCTATGCAGAGTTTTCGTCCCTTTTTGAAAATTCCAGAGCTAAAAAATACATTTTTTCCACATGTATGCACCTTGCCTACTATACAACATGCGTATACACAGGCTGCACCACTACAACCCATGTACATCAGGATATGTGCTCCAAAATGAAAAATGGTGTTGGGTTTCCATGTCACGATAAGAGATCTATGATCCTTGGCCTTCCATATATTGGAAACGTATGACTAGGCCCTTCAATTCCATTTGAAGGCTATAAATGGGCCAATTCCTAGCTATGGAAAGGAGGAGAAATAATTCAACTTTGAGAGCAAAGTTACTCTGGAGAAATTATTCACTTCATATTGAGTCTACATCCCTTTTTCCTTTAAGTCTGAACATAGTGTTCAACCCCCAATATCTTCCCTTATTGATTGAGAACTCCATTGTCTCTCTTCTATGAGCTTGCCTTTGGTGTAGTATTGAAGTGGTGGAGGCCCAACTGGAAGGAACTTAATTTCTTGGTTCCAGACCATGCCGACATGGAATTCTATAAATTTTTCTCTTCTGTTGATCATATATTAATAGAAATACTATTTTCCCATCCAATTGATATCTTGAAAATATTTGAATTATTATTCCATGGAAGTATTTGTTATGTATATTAATGGATTATGCTATTGAATGTGATAACATTGTATATTATCACCATATGCTTGTTTTTCCTGGTTTTTGAGGACTAGTTGCAGGTATATTGCTTTGGTTCAAGTGCTCAATGATGGGCTTCATCGAACATCTAGACGAGGTAGGCCTTTTATCTTATATTACTAGAATATTTGTTTATATATAATACTTGAGAATATAGTTGATTTCTGCAGTCAATTCCATCTGTTGTGGTTTACCCCTAGCCATAAAGAGATTTTCCTCGTAAGAGATAGTTTCTTCGTACCAGTTGCTTTGTTCCAGTTGCCTTGTGCTAGTTACTCCATGCCAGCTATAGTGCATGTTGTAATGCCATTTATGTTATAGTTTTAAAATTTATGGTTACACAATTACAATTATTTAATCCAATAACAACTATAATAGGATCACTGAAAGATAGAGAATCAGAGATACAATAGAAAAAATAAATTATCCTAGGAAACCCTCATGGGGGAGAAAACCGAGCAAACAAAATACTCAATATAGATTCCTTCAATCAGTACAATGATGCGATATATCTCTCCAAGAAAGACCAAGACCAAAACACCAAAAGAACCAGTCTCCAAGAATAGTGCGCTAGACCTCCTTATTCTCTCTAGGATACATAAGATAAGTGTGTGTGTAAATGTACAAATCAAAGGAACCTATCCTCTATTTATACACAACAATGTCTCTTGAAGAGACATGAATATTGACCTAATTAACCCATAAAAATAGGGTCGACTAGCCACAATGGGGATTTTTACAATTATAAGTAAAATACCAATAAAATAATATTTTTTGTTGAGCCGACTTGTACAATATAATTACAATAAAGTTTTAAAGGTTTGATCAAAAAACATATACAAGAATATCTTCCATAGTTACACAAAAATATTAACACTCCCTCTTAACTAGGAAGGTATTTTTTCCAGACACAAACTCTAAGTCTGATACCACATGAGCTCACATCCATTAACTATTAAACATGTGAATCTATACATCCTCATATATCCATAGTGCAACATGAATTCACCCCATGCATCCAAGGTATGTGGGTAGATTTCAATATCTACATCATGTCCCCAGGACATTGTTGACGGGAGAAATTGACCGTCCGTCAATTGGGAGAGTGGAACCGGTCCGGGGTTGTCTAAATAACCCAAGCTGTTTGGAATGGACCATCCTGATGAGTTTAACGGCTCTGTTGGCCGCTCTAAGGTCTCCTATGAAAACCAAAGAGAAATGATCTGAGCTAAGAAATCTAACTAGAGGTGCCTAAAACAAACTAAACTCTAACTAAATACAAGAAACTAACTAAAATAGAGGAAACTAGAAACTAATAAAACAAAGAAAAGGAAATAATACACTAAATACTAATTATTCTATACAACCTTCTAATTATAATTAAAATAACTCAAATCAACTACCTAATTATCATCATCAATATTTCTTATTCACAAATGTACACTATAGACAACCTACAGATTTGATTAAAACCTGCAAAAATCATGTGCATTCTCTGCCCTTAGACAGCCATGAATCTCTTTTTGATTTTTTATATTTATGAAAAGGAATTAAACAACTACGGAAATTAAACAATCTAATATGTTTACTGAAATTGAACAATCTAATCTAATTAAACTACTATCTATATTAAACTACTTAATCAAAACAATAAACAACTAACTATTTGACCTGGAGACGCTCCAAGTCTGCCCTGTGTAAGATGAC